>JBBPBX010034996.1:5614-32302 GCA_038048925.1 Garcialebias charrua
AGCTAATTTCCTAATTATTGAACTAATTTCTGCTTATTTAAACCTGCGTAATTCAGCAAATATGGGTTTTTTCTGCTTTCTTTTGCTAATTTAGGCTTGTTTTTCCATGTCAGCAACATTTCAGCATTCACTCTGCAGTTTGTCTGTTAGATGGTGCGTTTGTAGCTGGGAGGTTGGCCCGTGGCGCCATCTCATGCCTTTGTCTATGGCATGGATGTCAAAGTCAAATACACCGAGGGCCAAAAAAACAAATTTGCTACAAGCCAAGGGCCGGACAAGTTCAATGTTTATTATAAGGGGGTGATGTAAGAATTTTTTTCTTCTTTCTGCACTCTTACAGAGTCTTATTACTCTGGGTTCATGAGCCACGACTCCGGATCGGCCCCATCCCTACTACCGTTGCATTGTGGGGAATGTAGTGTTGATGCGTATAAAACACCAGCGGGTGGCTGTGGCCTGTGGGCCGGTTCTAATAGTAATTAAATATCATCCAGGGGGCCATAGATAATTAATTTGTGGGCCGGATCTGGCCTGCGGGCCTTGACTTTGACATAGGTGGTCTATACCATACCATACCATACCATTTTATTTATAAAGCACTTTAAACAGGAACAAGTCCAAACCATGTTGTCTATGGCAACAGGCCTTTGATATTTCTCTCTTTTGTATTTCCTGAACTTTTTCTGCATTTCAAATGTTTTACTAATAAACTGAGGCAACCAAAAAATAATGTTCTGAGATTGTAAATAAATTTCCGTGTGTTTCTTTTCAGGATGATTGTCAGCGTTTCAAACCAAAGAAAACTTTATTCAGTGCAGCTCTGAGGAAGCACAGCGACTGTGAATGCACCACACACTCCCAGACACACACAAACCATGGCAAGAGGACTGTACACAGAGGTTGCCACACAGGTAAAACACACACACAACCCTTTCAGGAGAATGTGGAAACCGACGTCTTCCTGCATTTATTCTGGATCTTTGTGTTTTTCCAGACGACACAGTTCAGTCAGAGAGCAGCTCCACATCAGACTCAGCAGGACTTGACAGTGGTAACACACACACACACACACACACACACACACACACACACACACACACACACATCTAGTGTGTTGCTGACTCACATAAAGGTATGTGAATGTGAACTTTCTTTATAAAGCACATTTAAAAACAAAGTGCATCACAAACAAACAGGTGGATCTGCAGGAGTGATACCAAGAGTGGAATTATTTGGGATGCATGTAAGACCCACATATCAACCCAGTATCTAGCTTATAATAATAATAATAATAATAATAATAATAATAATAATAATAATAATAATGCACTTCCTCTTTTTAATCCCATGCTGTTTAATAACTTTTGCCAGGATAATGGAAATGGCAGTAGTCAATACTTATTTCCAATTTGATCAGCCATTTTTTTAACCAGTACAGGCAAAACAGAGCACATTACACCAGTCTTGGCCTCCCTGCACTGGTTCATCTTTGAATCCAGTTCAAAATTCTCCTGTATGTCTACAAATCACTGAACAGTCTCCCCCCCCCAATCTCTCTGATTTGCTACAGCTGTATGTCCCACCACGTGCTCTGAGGTCAGAGGACCAGTTACTTCTCACAGTTCCAGGAACTCGTCTTAAACACAAAGGTGCAGGACTTCAAGTACCGTATTTTCCGTTGTATAGGTCTCACCGTTTTATATGTCGCAGTGTCCAATTATTAGCAATAAATTGGAAAGATTCATAAATAGGTCGCACCTATGTCACCGCTGACGTGCCGCGTCACCGCTGAGTCAACCCGGCAATATGGATCGAGTGTTTAGCTCTGCTGCTAATGTCTGCCACAGGAGAGTCCGCCTCTCAGAACACGAATAAAAAATCGAATTTTATCTCAAATGATTCATCCAGCCATAGTTAAGTACATTAAAGCCTTATTAATTACATTCTGTAAGCAGAAAAATGTACACCGAGTGGTTTCGAAGCTATTTATAAAGCAAACAGAAGTAAACAGAGTCCGCCTCTCAGAACACGAATAAAACATTTAATTTAATCTCAAATGATTCATCCAGGACATAGTTAAGTACAGTACAATAAAGCTCATACTACACACTGTAAGCTGAAAAAATATAAACCGATTGGTTTCGAAGCTATTTAAAACGTAAACAGAAATAAAACCAGAAGCTAACAGAAGCTACCGGTATGCTAATAAAGATCGTTTATTTTTATTTTTATCTCAAACATCTAATAAAACTACTCACTTGTAAATGTCCACACTGTGATTACATTCTGTACGTTTCAGAAAAATCCGCTGAGTGGTTTCTGAGCTATTTATAACGTAATAAACAGAGACTACCTGAAGCTATGCTAATAAAAGATCGTTTTTAAAATTTTATCTCAAACATCTAATAAAGTTACTCACTTGTAAACATCCACACTGTGATTATATTCTGTAAGTTTCAGAAAAATCCGCTGAGTGGTTCTTGACTTATCTTGCAAACAAACAGCTAAGAAACACAGAGCTAACAGAAGCTACATCCAAACCAGGAGGCCGACAGAGTCAGTCCGAGCAGAGGAGCTTTTTTTTGGACACATGAGCTGGAAACGGTCTTCTTCTTCTTGGTGGAAACAGTCAGTGTACTCCTCTGGAACTGGTACTGCACTGCCCCCTAGTGGTCGAAAGTGGTACTGCACCATTTTCAGCCAAAGTGAAAAACGGTCATAACTGAGGCAAAAATTGGTCTAAAAATATGGAAAAAATTCCATAAATAGGTCGCACTGGTGTATAGGTCGCAGGCCTTGAAAAAACCATAAAAAGGTGCGACCTATACACCGTAAAATACGGTACTTGGGGTTCACTGTCCAGGAAAATGGGAAATGTGGTAAAGAGGTGAAAAAGAGAGTCCAGGCAGGATGGAGTGGATGGAGAAAAGTTTCAGGAGTGATTTGTGACAAAAAGGTGTCAGCAAAGGTCAAAGTTTACAAGACAGTGGTGAGACCAGCTATGTTGTATGGTCTGGAGACAGAGACATGGACAAAAAGACAGGAGAAAGAACTGGAAGTAGCAGAAATGAAGATGTTGAGGTTCTCCTTAGGAGTGACAAGGATGGATAAGATCAGGAATGAGATCATCAGAGGTACAGCACATGTTGAACAACTGGGAGATAAAGTTAGAGAGGACACACTGAGATGGTTTGGACATGTCCAGAGGAGGGACAGTGGTTTGGACATGTCCAGAGGAGGGACAGTGGTTTGGACATGTCCAGAGGAGGGACAGTGGTTTGGACATGTCCAGAGGAGGGACAGTGGTTTGGACATGTCCAGAGGAGGGACAGTGGGTATATTGGTAGAAGGATGTTAGAAATGCAGCTGCCAGGAAAAAGACAAAGAGGAGATATATGGATGCAGTTAGAGTGAGGACAGAGGATGCAGAGGACAGAGTGAGGTGGAGGAGGATGACTCGCTGTGGAGACCCCTGAAAAGGGAAAAGCTGAAAGAAGAAGAAGATACTTGAGTTATCACTTTCAACATCTACATGAATATTGAAATCACCCATTATTATATCCTGATGCATGCTCAATAATCCAGGTAGAAAAATCTAAAAAAGCTAAGTCTGGTCCTCTGGACATTCAAAAAACAAAACAAAACAAAAAAGTAAAAACGTTTCGTCTTTCGTCCAAAAGACTTCCTCAATCTGAGATGCTGTATTCAGCTCAGTCTTATAAATAGCACCTTCTCACAGTGGATCAACCAGTTGGCTGATGACAGCTGAAACCAGCTGCTCACAAGATGCCACAGGATGGCCCAGCACAGAAGATCAACATCATCAGGTCAGGACTCTGCGGTCTACACTCATCTCCAGGTCAGAGGTCACTCTTTCAGGGATGAAGATGTTCACATCCTTGATAGAGAGGAACGATGGTTTGAGAGAGGAGTAAAGGAGGCCATCTTTGTGAAAAGAAACCGTCCATCATTAAACAGAGGTGGAGGCCTCCATGTTCAACTGTCCCCTTCTTACAATGCTGTTATTGCTAGTATCACTCAGCGCTCTGTGAATAGCAAACAACCATCAAGGTGCTAACGATCCGTCGTTAGGCTGATGGTCCTCCTTGATCATGTGAGCAGCTGGTTTTGACTGGTTGTTTCTGTACATGTCATCAAAGGTTTGTCATAGGCCCTGTTTACACGGATACTGTGTGGGGGAAACGTAACTTTTGGGCATGTTAATTAGTTTAAAAGTTTTGCGTTGACACGGATCTGACATGGATCTGCTCGAATCTCCCCCCTCCCTCATGCCCCCCCGCTTACACCCACTGCGCATGCGTCCTGCTGAACCTTCACCCACTGCGCATGTGTGCTGCGTCACTCTGCTGGCAGTCTGCTAGTTTCTTTTGTGCTAAAAGCTGAGCTAACAACAACAAGTTAAAGCTGGATTTTGGATAAGAGTCGACACATTTGACACCAAGCGGCCGGGACCTCTTCATCTAACAAGCTGCACCAGTTGCTGACTGTGGACCAGAACCGAGTCGATGAGGATGAAGTCTGACTTTACTCCGTGATAAACAGCTGACTTACAGCAGGTAAATCAACGTTCTTAATATAATGTTTGCTTGTGTTTACTTTGATCACACAACAACAGAGTTTTTATTTATTTATTTATTTCTGCCAGGTGGAGAAGCTGTCGTTCCAAACAGGCAGACGGTTCGGCGGTTCTGATGGGTCCAGATGAACACACAGCAAGAGTCCAGTTCATTAACGTAGTTACAGTTCGGTTCACGTGTTTTTAATAGTGTTCAGTTTAATTCTCAGTGTTTGCGTTGTAAAATTTGTGCTGCTGAATAAATAAATAAATAAATAAAAAATAAACCTGGTGTCTTCATTTTCACAGCACGTTACGCACTGTTTAAAAAATGTAACGAGTCCAGATAGATACTGTAGTTCAGATAAATTTAAACATCTCCCACGCCAACATAAATACTGTTTATTATTGTTAAACTGTTATATTGAGCAGCGTGACACGTGAAATGTCAGCCTGCCCCGCGCGTGCGGGCTGCGCGCATGTCCATCCATCCATCCATCCATTTTCTTCCGCTTATCCGGGGTCGGGTCGCGGGGGTAGCAGCCTAAGTAGGGAGGCCCAGACTTCCCTCTCCCCAGCCACTTGGAGCAGCTCCTCTGGGGGAATCCCAAGGCGTTCCCAGGCCAGCCGAGAAACATAGTCCCTCCAGCGTGTCCTGGGTCTTCCTCTGGGTCTCCTCCCGGTGGGACATGCCCGGAACACCTCACCAGGGAGGCGTCCAGGAGGCATCCTAACCAGATGCCCGAGCCACCTCAACTGGCTCCTCTCGATGTGGAGAAGCAGCGGCTCTACTCCGAGTCCCTCCCGGATGACTGAGCTTCTCACCCTATCTCTAAGGGAGAGTCCAGACACCCTGCGGAGAAAACTCATTTCAGCCGCTTGTATCCGAGATCTCGTTCTTTCGGTCACAACCCAAAGCTCATGACCATAGATGAGGGTGGGAACGTAGATCGATCGGTAAATTGAGAGCTTTGCCTTTTGACTCAGCTCTCTCTTCACCACGACAGACCGGTACAGCGCCCGCTTCACTGCGGATGCTGCACCTATCCGCCTATCGATCTCACGCTCCAGTTTTCCCTCATTCGTGAACAAGACCCCGAGATACTTAAACTCCTCCACTTGGGGCAGGACCTCCTCCCCGACCCGGAGAGGGCATGCTACCCTTTTCCGGCTCAAGACCATGGCCTCGGATTTGGAGGAACTGATCCTCATCCCGGCCGCATCACATTCAGCTGCAAACCGCTCCAGCGAAAGCTGTAGATCACGAGCTGATGAAGCCAATAGGACCACATCATCTGCAAAAAACAGAGAAGCGATTCTAAGGCCACCAAAACGGATCCTCTCAACACCTTGGCTGCGCCTAGAAATTCTGTCCATAAAAGTTATGAACAGAATCGGTGACAAAGGGCAACCTTGGCGGAGTCCAACTCTCACCGGAAACGAGCCTGACTTACTGCCGGCAATGCGGACCAAGCTCTGACACCGGTCGTACAGGGACCTAACAGCCCATATCAATGGGCCTGGTACCCCATACTCCCGGAGTACCCCCACAGAACCCCCCGAGGGACGCGGTCGAATGCCTTTTCCAAGTCTACAAAGCACATGTAAACTGGTTGGGCAAACTCCCACGCACCCTCCAGGACCCTGTTGAGGGTGTAGAGCTGGTCTAGTGTTCCACGACCAGGACGAAAACCACACTGCTCCTCCTGAATCCGAGGTTCGACTATCCGACGGACCCTCCTCTCCAGAACCCCTGAATAGACCTTACCAGGGAGGCTTAAGAGTGTGATCCCTCTATAGTTGGAACACACCCTACGGTCCCCCTTTTTGAATAGGGGAACCACCACCCCAGTCTGCCAATCCAAGGGAACTGCCCCCGATGTCCACGCGATATTGCAGAGTCGCGTAAGCCAACACAACCCCACAACATCCAGAGCCCTAAGGAACTCAGGACGAATCTCATCCACCCCCGGAGCCTTGCCACCGCGGAGCTTTTTAACCACCTTGGCGACCTCAGCACCAGAGATTGGAGAGCCCGACCCAAAGTCCCCAGGCTCCGCTTCCTCAGTGGAAGACGTGCCAGTAGGATTGAGGAGGTCTTCGAAGTATTCCGCCCACCGACTCACAACATCCCGAGTTGAGGTCAACAGCACGCCATCCCCACCATAAATGGTGTTGGTCGCGTACCGCTTTCCCCCCCTGAGACGCCGGATGGTGGACCAGAATCGCCTCGAAGCCGTACGGAAGTCATTCTCCATGGCCTCTCCGAACTCCTCCCACGCCCGAGTTTTTGCCTCAGCAACCACCCGAGCCGCATGCCGCTTGGACTGCCGGTACCTATCTGCTGCTTCCGGGGTCCCACAGGCCAAAAAGGCCCAATAGGACTCCTTCTTCAGCTTGACAGCATCCCTCACTGCCGGTGTCCACCACCGGGTTCGAGGGTTGCCACCACGACAGGCACCAACAACCTTGCGGCCACAACTCCGATAAGCTGCCTCGACAATAGAGGCGCGGAACATGGCCCACTCGGACTCAATGTCCCCCGCCTCCCTCGGAACGTGTTCAAAGCTCTCCCGGAGGTGGGAGTTAAAGCTCCGTCTTACGGGAGACTCTGCCAGACGTTCCCAGCAGACCCTCACAATACGTTTGGGTCTGCCAGGTCTGACCGGCATCCTCCCCCACCATCGGAGCCAACTCACCACCAGGTAGTGGTCAGTTGACAGCTCCGCCCCTCTCTTCACCCGAGTGTCCAGGACATGCGGCCGCAGATCAGATGAGACGACAACAAAGTCGATCATTGAACTACGACCTAGGGTGTCCTGGTGCCAAGAGCACATATGGACACCCTTATGCCTGAACATGGTGTTCGTTATGGACAATCCATGACGAGCACAGAAGTCCAACAACAGAACACCACTCGGGTTCAGATCAGGGGGGCCGTTCCTCCCAACCACACCCCTCCAGGTCTCACTGTCATTGCCCACGTGAGCGTTGAAGTCCCCCAGCAGAACAAGGGAGTCCCCAGGAGGCGCACCCTCCAATACCCCCTCCAAGGACTCCAAAAAGGGTGGGTAATCTGCGCTGCCGTTCGGCGCATAGGCACAAACAACAGTCAGAGCCCGTCCCCCCACACGTAGGCGAAGGGAGGCTACCCTCTCGTTCACCGGGGTGAACCCCAACGTACAGGCACCAAGATGGGGGGCAACAAGTATGCCCACTCCTGCTCGGCGCCTCTCACCAGGGGCAACTCCAGAGTGGAAGAGTGTCCAACCCCTCTCAAGGAAACTGGTTCCAGAGCCAGAGCCATGCGTTGAGGTGAGTCCGACTATTTCTAGCCGGAACCTCTCAACCTCACACACTAGCTCAGGCTCCTTCCCCACCAGAGAGGTGACATTCCATGTCCCAATGGCCAGCTTCTGTAGCCGAGGATCAGACCGCCAGGGTCCCCGCCCTCGGCCACCACCCATTCCACAATGCACCCGACCCCTTTGGCCCCTCCCACAGGTGGTGAGCCTATGGGAAGGGGGACCCACGTCTCCTCTTCGGGCTGTGCCCGGCCGAGCTCCATGGGTGAAAGCCCGGCCACCAGGCGCTCGCCAACGTGCCCCTCCTCCGGGCCTGGCTCCAGAGTGGGGCCCCGGTGACCCGCGTCCGGGCGAGGGAACATTGTTTCCATTTATATTATTCATCATAAGGGGTCTTGTGGGCTGCGCTTTGTCTCGTCCCTCACCTAGGACCTGTCTGCCTTGGGTGACCCTACTAGGGGCATAAAGCCCCTGACAGCATAGCTCCTAGGATCATTGGGACACTCAAACCCCTCCACCACGGTAAGGTGGCAGCCCAGGGAGGGGCTGCGCGCATGTGGTTGACACAAAAGATCAGCAGGAGATGTTTATATTATCAGCGGGGGTGCAGCGAAAAAGTTCCACTTTGGGAGCAGGCTCAGAAAACTATCGGTGTCATAGAGGGGGGCCAGCGGTGTCGTGTAGGCGATAAGCAAAGTCGCAAAGAGAAAGTAGCGGTTACACTCAAAAAATGCGCCGTGTAAACTGGCCCTTAGAGTTCCTCTGAGGCTGGATCTGACACCAAAGAACTTATGAGTGTGTTCTCTGTCTCAGAGGAGCTCTCCGACACAAGTCCCAGCTCCATCCATGTGCTGAAACATCTGCACCTGATCAATATTAGTCCAGCTGTTGGATCAGAACCTGATCAGTGTGTGTGTGTGGCAGAGGACGGATCGTCTCTGGGTCGGCCCCCCTTGCTCTCTGCTGGGTCTCTACTAGAACCTGTCCACCAGAACTCCTCCTGGAAGAACTTGGTCCACAGCAGGTGAGTCTGTCCTTTCCCTTCATGATTCCATCAGAACCAGGTGCTGGTCCTGGACCAGGCAGAACCTGTAACAGACCTCCTCTCGTCCTTCAGGTCCCAACGCTGTGAGACTCTTCAGCCCAGCAGCCAGCCAATCACGTTGCAGCACCAGCAGCCCTCAGGAGCCCCGCCCACTTACCTTGGTCAGCAAGGCAACCAGCGCAGAGTGACCCGCACCAAGTCCTGTGGGCCCCTCCTGCAGGAGGCCGCCCCCCATCAGAGCCCGCCCACAATTCAACCGGACCCCCACCCCCACCTGCTGCCTCCTCGTCCACTCCCGCTGCCCCCCCATCAGGACGCCCAGCTGGAGGACGCCACCCGCAGCCTCCACAAGGCTCTGGCTCTGGAAGGTGAGCAGCTTTGACAAGGTTCAGTCTCACCTGGTCTGATCAGACCTGCTGATCCAGTCCGGTCGAACCCGGTCCCATGTGAACAAGTTGGTTCACGAATCAGGTGTTTGATGATGATGATGATGATGATGAGGAGGAGGAGGAGGGTGGTGATGATGATGATGTTGATTAGGTTGTTGATGATGATGATGAGGAAATGTGTGATTTCCAGCAGGACATCTGGTCCAGAAGCAGTTATCTCACAGAAACCAGTACCACCGACTGGACCACCGTTCTGCACCAGTAGAACCAGCTCCACCTGGGAACTGATGCAGAACCTGATTTGTGACCCGCAGGTCTGAGGGACTGGTACCTGAGGAACACCCACCAGAACCAGCTGAGAGGACAGGTCTCCACAGAGTTCAACACTGACGGGAACGCTGGGGTCAAAGGTCAGGTTATAATGGGCGGAGCTCTGCAGCGAAGACGTCCAACTCGGCATGTTATTCAGCAGTCGACCAATCAGAGGGAGGCGAGTCATCGTTGCACTGTGCCACGCTCCAAACATACGATGCCGCATTCTGCCACGTTCCACGGACACTCGGCACACGGCAGGTAGGAAGAACGGTCACGCCGTTAACAGAGCGTGCACGTTTTGTGTTCTTTGTTCTCAAAACTTGTAACGCTTGGACTCAAAACTTCTCTCTGCACGGATCAAATCTCCGCTCGCAGACCTGCCTGTTCGAAAGTACTGTCGCCTAGCAACCGTCCCAGCCAATAGGATGAAAGTGTGAACTGGGCGGTAGCAGACTCCTCTAGGTGCTCTGTTTCACTCTAGTGGGTGTGCCAGTGGCGGCCCATGAAATGTCCACCAGGGGGGGCTATTTCTCCAAAATAAAAATAAATGTCCCAAGTTCAAACAGGTTTTTTTTAATCAAATGCAGATTAATACAAGGTCAACAGAACAATTAAATGCTCAGGATGAGAAGAGCCAATTTGACTCACCCAAACAACAAAGAACAAATAAAAATATATATAAATAAAAAATTATATATAAATTATAGAAAGGAAAATAAGTGAGATTAAAACATTTCTGCATTTCTACTTGCAAGAGGCTTTGTTTTCATTCTCCAGATCAATACAGTGTTAAGAAATAGTAAAACACCACAAGTGACATTTAGTATATAAAATTATTAATGTTTGATCATTTTTTACAAACAAAATAAAAGCCATCAGAGTCCAATACTGTACAATAACCTGCGCTGGCAACCTAACTCCACAAACAAACAAACAAAGAAAAAAACAAACTCACCAGTTGCCACTTTTAGAATAAACAGTCAGCTGAAGGTTTTTATCACAAACGGCCATCTAAAATTTGAGAGGCAAATCAGTCAGAAATGCAAATAGACATTACCGTATTTTTCAGAGTACAGTATAGGTCGCACCCGAGTATAGGTCGCACCATCCAATTATTGCCAAAGAATTAGAAAATCCATCTGTAGGTCGCACCTGAATATAGGTCGCACCTACGTCAAAATGTGGACTGTGTTTAGCTCTGCTGCAAATGTCTCTTCCACAGGAGCACACAGCAAGGCTTTTAAGAAGATTAACACTTAAAAACAATTAATTGTTTGATAAAAATTATAGCAAATATGTGTCTGAGCTGAACTTTTCTTTAATAAATGAATAATTTTAGCAGGATAAATGCCTAAAAATATATATTTGTTAGCTGACATTATTGTAAGAGTGTGTCTCAGTTTAATTTTTGTTAATAAATGATTACAAATCAGCTTATTTTATAAAAAGCCATATATAGGTCGCACCTGAATATAGGTCGCAGGCCATGAAAAAATGATAAAAAGGTGCGACCTATACTCCGAAAAATACGGTAGATAAAGGGCTTTCAATGATTTAAAACTTACCTGAGCAAGCCTGCTTGAGTCACTGACTGCACGGCTCATTTTCCAGACAAAAATAATAATAATAATAATAATAATAATAATTTAAATAAATAAATAAACGGCCGGAAACACGCGATCGGTAGGTAGAGCTCACGTTGGACGTGTCCAGGGCGGTGAAAACTGCGCCCAGCATCTTCCCATTGTTTTGTAATGTTGTGGAATAACTGCGCATGCGCCATTTACAACGAGAGTCTATGGATAAGATTCATGCGCCCCCAAAACAGGAAATACGTCACCAATCAGAAAACGTTTTTTGAAACAAACAATATAACTCATCATTACTCATAAAATATTTATGCTACACAACTAAAAACATATTTGCATGTATTTTTAAATATTTTTATTTTATTATTTCAATTTTTATAAATTTAAAAAAAAGTCTTCAATGTAAAATGGTCCAGAAGTTCCAGAGGGGCGGCGCCCTAGCGCCCCCTATTGGCCGCCCCCCCCTGGGATGTGCCTGTGTATACGTTGATTGTAGCACCCATAGACATATTAGGGCTGCAGAAAAAATAGATTAATTAAAGAATCTAGATTCCTAGTCCTGGCGATTCTGAATCCATTCTAAAAGCCCCCAAATCGATTTAAAAATGCGTTTAAGTTTTATTTTCACCCGAGCGTATCGCTTTACGTGTTCACGCAGCCACCGTAGAATTTGGCCTTGTACAGCGAGCTAGTTAGCCAGCTCCCTTTATCTCAATGGAGTCCATTAGCATAGAACAGGAGGACAACGCGATTCAATCCGTCACTTCTTCGTTAAGTCATTTCGGTTTCTACAATGTTCCGGAGAAGATGGAGCTCGGTTGTTTGCAAGAAGTGTCAAATAAAAATGCGGTACAGTATTTTGGAAATATGACAAATGTGCGGAGGATGAAAAACGAAGTTAGCAGACCAGTGAACTCTGCAACAAACTTCCGGCTAATTTCCAAAGGCTGTGAAGACATTCACAGCCTTTATATAGATATAGAAGGGTCACCCAAGGCAGACAGGTCCTAGGTGAGGGACCAGACAAAGTGCAGCCCAAAAACCCCTATGATGAGTACAATTAATGGATACGATGTTCCCTCGCCCGGACGCGGGTCACCGGGGCCCCACTCTGGAGCCAGGCCCGGAGGTGGGGCACGTTGGCGAGCGCCTGGTGGCCGGGCTTTTACCCATGGAGCTCGGCCGGGCACAGCCCGAAGAGGAGACGTGGGTCCCCCTTCCCATGGGCTCACCACCTGTGAGAGGGGCCAAAGGGGTCGGGTGCATTGTGGAATGGGTGGTGGCCGAGGGCGGGGACCCTGGCGGTCTGATCCTCGGCTACAGAAGCTGGCCATTGGGACATGGAATGTCACCTCTCTGGTGGGGAAGGAGCCTGAGCTAGTGTGTGAGGTTGAGAGGTTCCGGCTAGAAATAGTCGGACTCACCTCAACGCATGGCTCTGGCTCTGGAACCAGTTTCCTTGAGAGGGGTTGGACACTCTTCCACTCTGGAGTTGCCCCTGGTGAGAGGCGCCGAGCAGGAGTGGGCATACTTGTTGCCCCCCATCTTGGTGCCTGTACGTTGGGGTTCACCCCGGTGAACGAGAGGGTAGCCTCCCTTCGCCTACGTGTGGGGGGACGGGCTCTGACTGTTGTTTGTGCCTATGCGCCAAACGGCAGCGCAGATTACCCACCCTTTTTGGAGTCCTTGGAGGGGGTATTGGAGAGTGCCTCCTGGGGACTCCCTTGTTCTACTGGGGGACTTCAACGCTCACGTGGGTAATGACAGTGAGACCTGGAGGGGTGTGGTTGGGAGGAACGGCCCCCCTGATCTGAACCCGAGTGGTGTTCTGTTATTGGACTTCTGTGCTCATCATGGATTGTCCATAACGAACACCATGTTCAGGCATAAGGGTGTACATATGTGCTCTTGGCACCAGGACACCCTAGGTCGCAGTTCGATGATCGACTTTGTTGTCGTCTCATCTGATCTACGGCCGCATGTCCTGGACACTCGGGTGAAGAGAGGGGCGGAGCTGTCCACTGACCACTACCTGGTGGTGAGTTGGCTCCGATGGTGGGAGGATGCCGGTCAGACCTGGCAGACCCAAACGTATTGTGAGGGTCTGCTGGGAACGTCTGGCAGAGTCTCCCGTAAGACGGAGCTTTAACTCCCACCTCCGGGAGAGCTTTGAACACGTTCCGAGGGAGGCGGGGGACATTGAGTCCGAGTGGGCCATGTTCCGCGCCTCTATTGTCGAGGCAGCTTATCAGAGTTGTGGCCGCAAGGTTGTTGGTGCCTGTCGTGGTGGCAACCCTCGAACCCGGTGGTGGACACCGGCGGTGAGGGATGCTGTCATGCTGAAGAAGGAGTCCTATTGGGCCTTTTTGGCCTGTGGGACCCCGGAAGCAGCAGATAGGTACCGACAGTCCAAGCGGCATGCGGCTCGGGTGGTTGCTGAGGCAAAAACTTTGGCGTGGGAGGAGTTCTGAGAGGCCATGGAGAATGACTTCCGTACGGTTTCGAGACGATTCTGGTCCACCATCCGGCGTCTCAGGGGGGGATGGCGTGCTATTGACCTCAACTCGGGATTGTACCACTGCAAACCAAATTTACCTTTGGGTATAAATAAAGTAACCTAACCTGTTGATATAAAAACTGTACATGTTTAAAGGGGTTTCAATAACTTTTTTCCTCCTTCAGGCCTGTGGACAACTCATTCTGCCAAGAGTCGTCCTACTCCCAGAAACAGGAAGTCCATCGTAAAGACCCACCCATGAGCCAACTGTCTCCAGGGACTCTTGTCTGACTCTCCAGCCAATCAGCACCTTGTGATACAGAAAAGTTTCTCATTCTGGTGGATCAAGTTTTCCATTTTTACCTTCAGATGCTGATGATCCTGTTGTGTTCCAATGAGATTCTTTCTCCCTGATCAGCTCCGCCCCTTTCCCACAGCCTGCTCACCAGCTCTACAACCTGTTAGAAATATGTGATACGTCAGTAATCACATTCACAGTCAACCACCTCTGAACGTTTGTGCACCTTAAGAAGGTCTGACCAACCCCCGAAGGTTCCCTTCCATGAGTCTGACATGTCATTTGTTAAGGCTGTCTCTCAGTTCATCCTCGATGTCTGAGAATGATCCAGTACCAGGAACGCAAACCCAACCAACCAGAACACCAAACATTTCTTTACTTTGGTGGCCAAAAAGACCCAAAGATGAAACTTAAGTTTGTCAGTGAAGACATGTTCTTTGAGAAAAAGTAAGTTCTTTACAGGTTCCTCCATTTGTCTCAGAGATGTGGACTAAAACCAGGACTTCATGGGACCATTAGACACAATGGGACCTGCATCCTGGAGACATGTTGGTACTATTTTATTTATTAACCTTTTTTTAACCAGGAAATCCCACTGAGATCACAGATCTCTTTTGCAAGGGAAGCCTGGACCTGAAGGCAGTCTAACGTGCATGTTTTTGGTCTGTGGGAGGAAACCGGAGTACCCGGAGAAAACCCACGCATGCACGAGAAGAACGTACAGAAAGACCTCCGGTCCAGTTGGGGATTGAACCCAGGACCTTCTTTCTGTGAGGTGCTGAGCCATCGTGCTGCCACCAATAAATGTGTGTGTTCCCCTGATGCCTTCAAGGACCTGGTCAATAATGTTCCTGTCTTTTAAACGTTTCTGTCAGCACAGAGTTCTTTCAGAACCACAGCTGGGTCTTTGTCTTCTGTAAACAGACCGCTCAGACAATCAGACTCTTCCTCACTCAGCCGAGGAGGAAGATGAACCTCTCAAGAGCTAATAATGACAACGACCCCCTCCATGACACTACCAGCCCTGTCCAACCAGCTCTCATTGATCAATGTAAATGATTGATTCAATCAGGTGACTTGTGTTGACCGACTGAATCAAGTGATCTGATGATTAGGTCAGGTGATTGAAAACGTCTCAGGTGAGTTTAGACATTTCAGGTAATCTTATCTGCACTAAAGACTCCGCTGAATCCAACAACAAGATAAAACAGAAGATGGTCAGCAGCAGACCAGGTTCTTCAGGAAGACTTGGACCTGTCGTCTTGGACCCGTCGTCTTGGACCCGGCGTCTTGGACCCGGTGTCAGTCCTGGATTTTCTGCTAAATGTTGCAGGTAAACCCAGATCCAGACTCAAAGTCAGTTTGAAGCAATAAGACTTTGATTTGTACCTTTTTTAAGACACTTCAGGACAGAAACACAAACAGCGACAATCGAACAGTGATGTCACAGGATTGATTGATTTATTGGTTGATCGACTGATCGATCGATTGATCAATCAGTCCTGGTTTTGTTCCCAACTCTTGTGAACTTTTGTGCAAATGTTTATGATTTTTTTTCATGTGTGATGTCAGTGTTATTTATTGAGATCAAAGCCACCGGTACTTGGACACGCCTGTAACTATTCATGACTGTACCTGGACACAACTGTCTTGATCTTTATAACTGTTCTTTTTCTGTGTGGTCATGTGACCACAGCTTCACTCAGACTCCCAGCATGCATCTGTCATCACGCCACTCTAATGCCAAAACAGAACACCTGAACAGGTAAAAATGACTGCAGAACCTCTGAAGAATACTCCAGCATTACACTGTAGTATTGTAGTACAGTACACTACTGCAGTACATCATTGTACTACTTCATTTTGAGCATAAACTCAGCATAGTACTTGTACCCCTGTAGTATTTGAGCAGGAAGTACTTTGGTTTCTGTTCAGAACAGCTGGAACCTGTTTTAGCCATGTTGCTGCAGGTTTTCTGAGCTCAGTCACGTTCTGTCTCCTCAGTGTGTCCCGTGTTCTGGATGCTTTACAGGCGTGGTACCGGTACTGGACCAGGTCATTCAGGTCAACTCTGAGGTCACAAATTCTTATTGTATCAAAGTTTTGTAGTTGTTCTACAGTTCCTGTTGTATAAATAAAACCTGCTTTTTAAATAAAGATTTTTCATCACTGCATCCTGTCACCGCCAGAGTCTGGGGGAAGTAAGGTGGTCCATTGTCAGGGTCTGTAGAGGGCATCGGGGGCAGGGTGGTCTGCTGTCAGGGTCTGTAGAGGGCATCGGGGGCAGGGTGGTCCATTGTCAGGGTCTGTAGAGGGCATCGGGGGCAGGGTGGTCTGCTGTCAGGGTCTGTAGAGGGCATCGGGGGCAGGGTGGTCCATTGTCAGGGTCTGTAGAGGGCATCGGGGGCAGGGTGGTCTGCTGTCAGGGTCTGTAGAGGGCATCGGGGGCAGGGTGGTCTGCTGTCAGGGTCTGTAGAGGGCATCGGGGGCAGGGTGGTCCATTGTCAGGGTCTGTAGAGGGCATCGGGGGCAGGGTGGTCCATTGTCAGGGTCTGTAGAGGGCATCGGGGGCAGGGTGGTCTGCTGTCAGGGTCTGTAGAGGGCATCGGGGGCAGGGTGGTCTGCTGTCAGGGTCTGTAGAGGGCATCGGGGGCAGGGTGGTCCATTGTCAGGGTCTGTAGAGGGCATCGGGGGCAGGGTGGTCTGCTGTCAGGGTCTGTAGAGGGCATCGGGGGCAGGGTGGTCTGCTGTCAGGGTCTGTAGAGGGCATCGGGGGCAGGGTGGTCCATTGTCAGGGTCTGTAGAGGGCATCGGGGGCAGGGTGGTCTGCTGTCAGGGTCTGTAGAGGGCATCGGGGGCAGGGTGGTCTGCTGTCAGGGTCTGTAGAGGGCATCGGGGGCAGGGTGGTCCATTGTCAGGGTCTGTAGAGGGCATCGGGGGCAGGGTGGTCTGCTGTCAGGGTCTGTAGAGGGCATCGGGGGCAGGGTGGTCCATTGTCAGGGTCTGTAGAGGGCATCGGGGGCAGGGTGGTCCACTGTCAGGGTCTGTAGAGGGCATCGGGGGCAGGGTGGTCTGCTGTCAGGGTCTGTAGAGGGCATCGGGGGCAGGGTGGTCCACTGTCAGGGTCTGTAGAGGGCATCGGGGGCAGGGTGGTCCACTGTCAGGGTCTGTAGAGGGCATCGGGGGCAGGGTGGTCTGCTGTCAGGGTCTGTAGAGGGCATCGGGGGCAGGGTGGTCTGCTGTCAGGGTCTGTAGAGGGCATCGGGGGCAGGGTGGTCCATTGTCAGGGTCTGTAGAGGGCATCGGGGGCAGGGTGGTCCACTGTCAGGGTCTGTAGAGGGCATCGGGGGCAGGGTGGTCCATTGTCAGGGTCTGTAGAGGGCATCGGGGGCAGGGTGGTCCACTGTCAGGGTCTGTAGAGGGCATCGGGGGCAGGGTGGTCCACTGTCAGGGTCTGTAGAGGGCATCGGGGGCAGGGTGGTCCACTGTCAGGGTCTGTAGAGGGCATCGGGGGCAGGGTGGTCCACTGTCAGGGTCTGTAGAGGGCATCGGGGGCAGGGTGGTCTGCTGTCAGGGTCTGTAGAGGGCATCGGGGGCAGGGTGGTCTGCTGTCAGGGTCTGTAGAGGGCATCGGGGGCAGGGTGGTCCATTGTCAGGGTCTGTAGAGGGCATCGGGGGCAGGGTGGTCTGCTGTCAGGGTCTGTAGAGGGCATCGGGGGCAGGGTGGTCCATTGTCAGGGTCTGTAGAGGGCATCGGGGGCAGGGTGGTCTGCTGTCAGGGTCTGTAGAGGGCATCGGGGGCAGGGTGGTCTGCTGTCAGGGTCTGTAGAGGGCATCGGGGGCAGGGTGGTCCATTGTCAGGGTCTGTAGAGGGCATCGGGGGCAGGGTGGTCATTGTCAGGGTCTGTAGAGGGCATCGGGGGCAGGGTGGTCTGCTGTCAGGGTCTGTAGAGGGCATCGGGGGCAGGGTGGTCCATTGTCAGGGTCTGTAGAGGGCATCGGGGGCAGGGTGGTCCATTGTCAGGGTCTGTAGAGGGCATCGGGGGCAGGGTGGTCTGTTGTCAGGGTCTGTAGAGGGCATCGGGGGCAGGGTGGTCTGCTGTCAGGGTCTGTAGAGGGCATCGGGGGCAGGGTGGTCCATTGTCAGGGTCTGTAGAGGGCATCGGGGGCAGGGTGGTCTGCTGTCAGGGTCTGTAGAGGGCATCGGGGGCAGGGTGGTCCATTGTCAGGGTCTGTAGAGGGCATCGGGGGCAGGGTGGTCTGCTGTCAGGGTCTGTAGAGGGCATCGGGGGCAGGGTGGTCTGCTGTCAGGGTCTGTAGAGGGCATCGGGGGCAGGGTGGTCCATTGTCAGGGTCTGTAGAGGGCATCGGGGGCAGGGTGGTCCATTGTCAGGGTCTGTAGAGGGCATCGGGGGCAGGGTGGTCTGCTGTCAGGGTCTGTAGAGGGCATCGGGGGCAGGGTGGTCTGCTGTCAGGGTCTGTAGAGGGCATCGGGGGCAGGGTGGTCCATTGTCAGGGTCTGTAGAGGGCATCGGGGGCAGGGTGGTCTGCTGTCAGGGTCTGTAGAGGGCATCGGGGGCAGGGTGGTCTGCTGTCAGGGTCTGTAGAGGGCATCGGGGGCAGGGTGGTCCATTGTCAGGGTCTGTAGAGGGCATCGGGGGCAGGGTGGTCTGCTGTCAGGGTCTGTAGAGGGCATCGGGGGCAGGGTGGTCTGCTGTCAGGGTCTGTAGAGGGCATCGGGGGCAGGGTGGTCCATTGTCAGGGTCTGTAGAGGGCATCGGGGGCAGGGTGGTCTGCTGTCAGGGTCTGTAGAGGGCATCGGGGGCAGGGTGGTCTGTTGTCAGGGTCTGTAGAGGGCATCGGGGGCAGGGTGGTCTGCTGTCAGGGTCTGTAGAGGGCATCGGGGGCAGGGTGGTCCATTGTCAGGGTCTGTAGAGGGCATCGGGGGTAGGGTGGTCTGCTGTCAGGGTCTGTAGAGGGCATCGGGGGCAGGGTGGTCTGCTGCCAGGGTCTGTGTTTTTGAATAAACAGATAAAGCAACTGCACACGGTTCAATGTCGGAGGTCTGAAAGTGTCACCGTGGCTTTGAGAGATTTCTACAATCTTTAAATGTCTTTCTGTCCACAGGAAAGTGATTAATTGTTTGCAAATCTGACGGTATTGAACTGGGAGTTTTTATTCGAGGAAACCCTTTGGGATCCTCGAACCAGGGGGAGTTAGATATTTATGTAGACTGGTCCTAGGGTTTTGATCTACTCAGAGATGGGATCATAATGAAGTTATGACCCGGTTCTGACTGGATTAAACTGGACCAGCAGCTCTAAAAAGAGTCTCCCATGGATTCAATGTCTGTCAAGGAATAGAGTTTATTAGGCCCGAGCAACAAAGGCCTATTGTAATCGCTCTGTTCAGGCCCAACCTGCAATTTTTTCCACCAAATGAAATGGCCTTTTGGGGGCTTTATCATATCCCAAAACCCACCAAATTTGGCGGCCACTTCTGGTAAAAATTACATATTTTGGGGGCGTGGCAAAAATCCCAATAGAAACGGCTCAAGAGCGCCCCCTAGAAATTTTCAAACTACCCTCCACTTTGGCCTTAGTTTGACGTAGAATCATGAAATTTTGTACACTTGTCCAATTCACCAAGATGCACAGAAAATCCACTGGCACCAACATTGTACGATAAATGGGAAGGTGGCCATTTTGGAATGATGACCAAATTTTCACACCTTTTTGGCGGTTTACAGCCTCCGCATTTGAACAAATTCATCCTAGGGATTTCACTGAATCGGGTTCAAACTTGGCCAGTTTCTTCATAAGGCATGAGGGACCAAAGTTATCAAAACGGTTCGTTTTGAAGCATGCTGAAGGGGCGGAGCCAGACTTCAAAGTTAGACATCTCGCCATGAAAAACGAAACGCTAACAGCACCTACACGAAAACTGTCTAATACATCAAACCTTCAGTGATTGACCCACATCCGGTCCCCTGCAATACTAAATGGTCAAATCATGACATCACTTAAGCCACACCCCCTGACATTAGGATGTGTAAAGTTTTACATTGAACGGTCCCGATCGGACCCTTGTTACCTAATCAGCGTGACAGTGTGTCCAGTGACCGAAGACATGTTGGTGTAACAAGCTTTCCAACACTGACCGTTTTTGGTTGAGTATGTGGGCGTGGCAAAGTAAGACGTAACGTCGTCACCATACGTCTGGTTCTAAAATCCACAGATTTGATCCGAGGAGTACCAAAATCAGTATGATCGATCATTGCCCACCCCTTGAACAAGAGTCCATGATAATTGTCCAATAGCCTCCACAGCGCCCCCTAGAATATTTAAAAACATCAGCCCCAAGCCATTTTTGGCCCAATAATTCTGAAACTCGGTGAACATCTGTATCTTCTTAGGGCCTACGAAAATGTCTCTTGAAGCACTGGTCCAAAACCAACAGGAAGTCGGCCATTTTGGGTCAAAGGGTCATTTTCCAGCATTTTGAATTACGGATTTTAATGAACTCCTCCTAGGGATTTTGAAGGATTGCCTTCAAACTTGGTTTATGTGCCCTTAACACATTGGACAGTAAAAGTTATCAAAAGCTTGCATTTTCATTTATGCTAATGGGGCGTGGCTAGGCCTCAAATTTGCGTTTCACGCCATAAATTTAAAACCGTTATAACTTTCACAATGAAAGACCGAAATGCACCAAACTTGGAATGAGTCATCCCTGTCGGATGCCCGACGATCCTTTGTGGTCATGTTCTGACGTCATTGAAGCCCTGCCCCCTCAGAACAGAAAGTCACTTTTTAACTTGGAATGCTCCCTCTCTGACACCGTTGTACTAATCAGGTTGATCATTTGTTAGAAGACATAACAGGTTGGTCTGACTTATTTTAAGTTACAAACAGTTTTTGCTGGAGGATGTGGGCATGGCGGCGTGACAATCTCAGATGTGACGCAGTTGTCATACGTTTGGCTCTAAATTCCACAGATTTTAACCGAGGTGCACGAAAATCGCAAAGATTGATAATTATCCACCACTTCAACAGGCATCCATGATAAGTGGCCAATACTCTCCACAGTGCCCCCTATATCATTACTACAGTTATATCTCAATGATACATTATCCGATCTGGACGAGATTTAGTGTACTTCATCCCTGAGCACTTCTACACACATTGGATGCTGTCTATCATGGTGCACTAAGATTCATAACTGGCTGTGATTATCATACCCATCACTGCACCCTGTATTCACTGGTAAACAACATCATTAACCTCACACAGACTCTTCCACTGGTACATTTTCATCTTTAAATGACTTCTTGGTCTGCTGCCATCATACACCTCCTAAATGTCTTTGCGTGAGTGAAGCTACAGCGTGCGCTCTCAGGACATGATTACCTGCAGTGTTCCGTCAGTGAGGACTGAACTTGGCAAAAGGGCCTTCTCCTACTCTGCTCCTACCTCCTGGAATATCTTACAAAAAGATCTGAAGCTCTCGGCCTTGACCTCTCAATGGTTTTAAGAATCTGTTGAAATCCTGGCAAAAACCAATACAGACATGTTCCTGTTTTTGATTTTCTACATCTACCTTATAATGTTTTGTTACTTTGCTACTTTGTTTTAAAATCTGTATTTCTCTCTTATGTTTGTCTGTTGTTGGTTGTTTAAGGAAATTCTACTGTTGCTGTTGTTATAATTCTTTAGTTTGTAGACAGGTCTCTCTTGCAAATGAGTCCTCGAGGCTCAATGAAATTAACCTGACTAAATAAAGGTTGAATGAATTGTAGTTTAACAGATGACTCCAGTACACCCCCTACATTATTCAAACTGTTACATTTCATTGATAGATCATTGTTATGTACCCTGGGGTGCACCTTGTGAGGGTGAGTGTTTTTAAACATCTATGTTGTGTGCATGCTGGCTGCAGCCTGCTGAAGTTCCAGCAGCCTGCTGAAAAAGCACATTTTTTACTCAGCTTGTCCTAATCAGGCTTGATTAGGCCGAGCTGCTACATCACCTGTGATCCTGCCTTTAAAAGCTTTAGGCTGAGGTCTAAAGAGTACAGAGGTTTGGTGAAAAGGAGTAGAGCTTCTGATGAAGTAAGGAGTCTGTAAAACAGATTGTTGGGATCAGGGATGTTCTCCATCCACCCTGACTGTGTGGTGAGTACCCCTGCAAGGGAGTTGTGTTTGAGCTAAGGCTCTGTAGTTCTGGTGCTATCTAACAGCCCAAGTGTGGAGCAAGGATTGCTCGTGTGGCAGCTCTACTGCATACTAGAGTTGTGTGTGTTGAAGCAGGTGTTGCTCGTGTTGAAGCGGAGTTGTGAAGGAACAAGCTGATGTGAACCAACAAAGAGGCTTGTTTGGTGGAGTTTCTGCTGAAAACCAAGCAGAGTGTTAGGAGCCAGCTGAGGTTGGTTTTGTGACAAGAAGAATCTTGTTGGAGTGACTTGAATACCATTTAAAAGGTAACCAAGTTTGATGACAGCCATTGTGCTATATTCTTGTACATGTGTTTCAGAGGTGTATTTTCACCCACCCTAGCCACTGTATTGTGAGCTCCTTTAATGAGTTGTAGTGAGCATTTACGTGCTCATGAGGACTCTATAGAGAGTTTATGTTGGAAGCTTTGTTAGTGCTCGTATGACCTCTAGTTTACTGAGAGGTGAGGACTTGAGCTCTAAGGCTCAAGTGTGTTTAGCTTGTAGAGCTGTGAGGTTGATGTCTGTCTGTAGGACAGGCATTGTGTTTTTTCCTCATTATTTTTATAACTTTGTATGATCAAGTGGGCTTGGTAGTCCTGTTTTCGTTTTTGTTTATGTTTAGAACTGGTGTTTTTGCAAGTAGATCATGCTCTGGACCAGCTTCGACGGCCCTGTATAGGGTTGGCCTGGTTTGGACTGCGTTATGTTATGTTTGGCCAGCTCATCTGATCCCCCTTTCTGTTGCTACTTTGTTTCTTTTGTTCCTGATGTGGGCGCATGAAGAAGGACATCTAGTTCCTGACCTGAGGAATCACCCTGGGAGGACCTCGACAATGGCTGAAGACTTTAGTTTAGTTTAATAAACTTTTTGTTTTGAACCATTTTCTGGTGTCCTACGTCCTTAAATATATCTCTGGCCTATGGGTCATAACACATTTATTGGGGGCTTGTCCGGGATGACTAATATGAGCTAGTTTAGTTTAGTTTAGTTTAAACACAGTGTTGTGAAGTTGCTTCTGGCTTTGTGCTGTGTTCTGTGAGTTTTGAGCACCTGCTGTGCTCTTTGTGGTGCTTGACTTGGTTAGACAACTCTGCTGTTTATATTTATTGGGGGGGGGGGGGGCTTGTTGAATAAGTCCTATAAAGTTTTGTCACCTCATAGTTAGTGAGGCTGAAGCTTCTCTTTGGAGCTGATTGTGTTGAGTGGTGTCAGCTGTGCGTGCTGCTGCTTGTGGTGCGTTCAGGCGCAGTAGGGCGTTTGTGTTTTGGATTACAGTGATCTGTATGAGTCGTTTGTTGGTGAGCTGTTTAAAACTGTTTTTTTCAACCATGACGTTTGATTTGATTTTTGAGGCTAGCCTGTATAAATAAAGGTTGAATGAATTTAAGGAAATGTATTGAACAGCCCACAGTGCAGGTCTTTGCAGACTGCACGAGAGAACAAATGCTGACTGTGGCAGATCACTTTGAAATTGATATGAGAAGTCACATTTATGAAGAAGAGTTTGTGAGTGAACTGCTAGCTGAATTGTTTCTGTATTGAATGCCTTTTTTGATTTATCATGTCATGGACAACTGAGAATCTTCACCAGCATGCTGGCTGAATTATTTATGCTTGGAATTTTTCCTGAAATAGATGATCATGAGGGAAAAGAAAGAGGAAAATGAAGCTGCTTTAAGAAAAAAAGAGCTCAAAGTTCAAACAAGGAAAGAGAAAGAGCTTATTTCAGAACAACTCAAAACTGCCCGAAGAGAATTAAAACTTAAACACCAAGTTTTTTTGAAAGAACAGGAGCTTGAACAACAAAGACTTCAAGCTGCCTTGGATGAGAAGAAAAGTCATCTGGAGCAGGAGTTGCAAAGGGAGTTGAGAGAGTTGAGGCTCAGTGCTGAACGGAAAAATCAACGTTTGTGTCCCTCTGCATGTCATCCGAAGGTGACACATGTGCCTTGCTCTCAGACAGGTGAGCTAAAACACACATGTCTTGACGTACCCTCATCGTGTGTGGTGGTACGTGTGCCTCTGGAATGACGACTAGAAGAAGAGAAAGAGGATGATGTCGTTTAAGCGACAGCTTTATGGTAAACACTGAAACAGAACAGGTTCCAGTGGAGGAGGAGAAACTTTTTCTGTCCAGACAACAGCTAACTGAACTACAGGAAGAAGATGGTATCAACATGGGTGACAGTCTTTTATTGTTATTTAAAACTGAACAAACCCTAGTTCAGTCAAATGAAGACTTGAAGTACTCAGAGGAGGTGAAGTCACACGTGACAGGACGTCCTGCTCCTTTTTGTCCCGTTCCAGACACCGTAGTAAAAAATTAAAGAATGTTGGTGGGACCTCCAGGGGACGTATGGTGTAGGAAGCAGTACCTTCGTGCTCCCGTTGTCTGTACCTTTTTAATGCTTACCAAGCTGATTTAACCACTGAACTTTTTGTGAATATCTGGAATTCGTCATATTCTGTGCAATAATGCCACCCAAAGCTTCTAAAATGAGCGCTGAACCTGAAGTTGCCGCCATTACTAAAGCTGACATGGTAGCTGCGTTAGCCGAACTCAAGCTAGCTCTGCTTTCCGAGCTGAAAAAGGACTTCAAAGAAGTGAACAAGAAGCTGGATGGGCTCCAGGAGACTGTTGGGGATCACGGTAAACGTCTGACTTCACTTGAGGACAATGCAGAGGCAACTTATCAGCGGTTGGAAGAAGTCGAGCGGTGCTGTGAGGGGCTGAAGTCCGATAATGCTGAACTGAAGGCTAAGCTAACTGAGCTGGAAGGGAGAAACAGGAGGAGTAACGTCCGCGTTATTGGCCTACCCGAAGACATAGAAGGACCCCAACCAAGCAAGTTCTTCTCACAGTTTTTATGGAATGCTTTTGGACATGATGTTTTCCCCTCTGCACCAGAGTTGGACCGTGCCCACCGTAGCCCGATCCCCAAACCAGGCCCCAGAGACAGACCTCGGCCTGTCATAATTTGCTTTCATCATTACCAACACAAGGAGCTGGTGACTCGTGAAGCTCGGAAAAGAGGGATTTTGGAGTATGAGAACTATTCCTTCAGGATCTACGACGATTACACTCCAGAAGTGGCTAAACAAAGGAAGGAGTACAGGTCGGTAATGTCCGCCTTATATAAAATGGGTCTGAAACCTGCACTGATGTACCCTGCAAGACTTCGTATCATTAACACAGATGGTACTCGTATAATGCTCGGATCAGTGGCTGATGCTGAAAAATTTATTCAGACTTTTAAGACTTCTTCTTGATTGATTACTGTGGAGGTGCTGATCATGCACAAACGTTTCATTAATGAAACCGCTGCGTTAATTGTTTCATTTCTACTTTTGTAAAGGACGTTACCAAGTGCTGAAGTGTTCAGTGGTTGCTCTAACTTTAATTAAGACAAAACTTTATTACAGCTTGGTTGGTTTATATGTTTAATATAACCTGTTAGACGGGGCGAGTTTTTTTTCTTCATTATCATATTATTTTAGGTAGTATTGAAATGGAGGTGTTTCAGTTAGTGAAGTTAGGTGTGCTGTTTGTTCTAGCAGCTAGTTTCACCGACACCTGGGGGTTGTTGGGAGGGTGGGTTTTTTCTGTTGGTGTTAAGACAGTGTATTTCTTTTTGCTCAGCCAGAATATATGCTTTTTTCTCTTTGCTTGTCACTTTGATATCAATTGGTTTTTTATTTATTTTTATTTATTTTATTTATTATTATTATTATTCTCTCCTCTTTTCTCTTATCTTAGAGCAATATGATGGGCAATTTTAAGATGATTACTTGGAACGTTAAGGGTCTAAATCACCCTGTGAAAAGGAAAAAAGCCCTCACACATATGAAAAACTTAGGTGCAGGAATAGTTTTTCTTCAAGAAACCCATCTTAATAACCGGGATAGTAATCGTTTAAAATGTGGGTGGGTGGGGCAGTCTTTCCACTCAAGCTTTCAGGGCAAAGCAAGAGGAGTCGCAATACTTATAAATAAAAATATATCATTTACACCATCAACAATTCTTGCAGATTCTAGTGGGCGGTATATTATAGTATCTGGGAAACTTTACAATTTGAATGTCACTCTAGTTAATGTCTATGCCCCAAACTATGATAACCCTCATTTTTTTTCTCATCTTGTTAAACTGCTCCCCCATCCAGATTCTCATTTGCTGATTATGGGGGGGGGATTTCAATTTATGTCTTGACCCTGGGCTGGACAGGTCATCGACGAAACCGGGCTATATTACATCCAAGTCAGCAACTTATCTAAAGTCCTTTCTGTCAGATTTTGGTATTGTGGACCTCTGGCGCTTTTTGCACTCCCAGGACAGACAATATTCCTTTTTTTCCCATGCTCATGGGAGTTATAGTAGAATTGATTACTTCTTTATTGATAATCATCTAATCTCATATGTTCAGAACTGTGACTACAAACCCATAGTGATCTCTGACCATGC
>JBBPBX010034997.1:7769-32301 GCA_038048925.1 Garcialebias charrua
GACTCAGGATACACATATGATGGAGACATCATGGGTCAGTGACGCTGGAAGCTTTTTTTTTTCCTTCTGCAGATCATCTCCATCATGCAGCAGGCTCCTGTTGAAGACAGAAATGGCTGAAAGGATTAATGAACTTTTACACTTAAGGCTCAGCCGCAGCTAAACACATCAAACAGCTTTAAGCTGCAGCACGCCTGCAACATTTTTAAGCCAGTACTTTGAATACGGCAGCGATGCCAACAAACATGAGCAGGGTAGAGCGTTAACATACATATCCAGGGGCAAAACTGGTAAATCTGGAGCCGCAATGAAGTTTTTTTTCTTTCTTATTTTTAAAGAGCGGTTTTAAATTTGGATGTGTCAGATAAAATAAACAGATGTTCTAGTTATGGCCAAACCTTCTTACATTAGCTTCCACTTTTTTTCTATTTAGTTACAAGTTTAAAAACATTGTTTTTGTCTGTGTCTGTGCATGTTTTTTGTCTGTTAGCAAAATATCATGAACTGTGTGTACATTAATACTACAGTATTTTCTGGACTATAGGTTGCACCTTTATATAAGTCGCTTTGTCCAATTATTGTCAATAAATTGGAAAAATCCATAAACGGGTCGCACCTTTATACTGTATAAGTCGCATCTTTTACGGTATGCGTCACCGCTACGCGACGCGTCAGCGCGTCATTTGCCCTGCTGAAAATGACGACCACAGAAGCATGCACGGAAGGACTTTTCACAAGATTAACACGGTAAAAAACTATTATTTGTCTGCTGAAAATTATAGCAAACATGTCTTAGCTTAACAGTTCCTTAATAAATTCACGTAATGGTCAAATCTAATGGATTTAAATGTTTTCGCTTTTAAAAAGTACAAGGAAAAACAATGAAGCTAACCGCGACACATTTACGTCTATAAAACATCGAATTTTATCTAAACTCCGACAGCTAACAGTTTGTAAATGTACCATCTAGTGATTACTTTCTGTAAGTTTGAAAAAAAATCTGCTGTGTGGTTTATGAGCTATTTGCTCAAACGTACAAGGAAAAATCAACGAAGCTAACCGCGACACATTTACGTCTATAAAACATCAAATTTTATCTCAAACATCTCATAAAGCTAATCAGTTGTAAATATCCATCTAGTGATTACGTTCTGTAAGTTTGGTTGGTACTGCACCCCTAGCGGCCGAAAGTGGTACTGCACCATTTTTGCCAAAATGGAAAAATGGTCATATCTGAGCCAAAAATTTGTCTAAAAATATGGGAAAAAATCCATTAACAAGTCTCACCTCTCTATAAGTCACAGGACATGCAAATTAGGCAAAAAGATGTGACTTATAGTCTGGAAAATACGGTAATTAACATTTGCAGTCAACCTTATTGAGCTAATAAACATTAGACGACACAAATATGTCAAACAATTGAACAGATATTGAGCTACAATGTGATCTGGTAGTAGCTGAGAGTCATTCACAACACACACTCTGTGCATACAGTCAGTTCTGTCTTTTCTCAACATAAGATCTTAAAACTCCTGAAAGGCAGTGAGGGATATGCATTTCTTCAAGGAATGCAAGGCCTTTAACTCCATTAGTTTTTATTCTGGGGAGGAAAAAAATCACTTAAAAAAATTAGCTAACAAGGGAACATAGAAACGTTTGGATTTATTAAAGCTTTTATGCATAAAGGCTTAACCAGACAGCTCATGTGTCCCCAGGTGACGTCTAGACTGCGATTGGACAGATCCTGCACGTGCTTTTTGTTAAGAGCTATCATTAATAGCTGGGCGTGACCTCTGACCGTCGCTTTAAATCATTAGCCGCCGCACCGATGGTTCCCATTTACCGAGGAGGACTTGTTATTTTGAGGATTTCGTGACGCTCGCTTAATGTTTCGTGTTTGGTTTCTTCCCAGGCTGCTTAACAAGAAACGGCAGAGAAACTCGTTTAGAAAACAAGAACTTTGATCCCACAAAGAAACGGAACAAACCAAAGGAAGTGTGAACCCAGAGCGCTGAAGAGCTGAAGTTTACTGAAGAAACAGAAACTGTGACGTTGAAGCTGAAAATTGCAAAACATTAGCTAAAATCTAAAAGGAGAGAAACATTGGCAAGAAATGCTAGAGGATGCTAGCTGAAAGCTTAACAACAAAATTAAGCTAGAAGCTAAAAATAGCAAAGGAACTAAAAGACTGTCAAGTGCTCCCAAATGCCAGCTAAAGGCTGAAATAGAAAACGGCAAGCTAAAAGGTAAAAGTAGCAGCACAGCAGCTAAAAGTTTAAATGAGCAAAATGCCAACTAAAAGCCAAAAATGACCAAATACTAAAGCTTGAAGTATCAATTAGCTAAAAGAGGAAAAAGACTATCTAATGTAGCTAAGTGCTAGCTAAAAGCCAAAAATGACCAAGTTAAACTAGAAGCTTGAAGAGCTAAAAGAAGTAAGACCATCTAATCTGCGTCTATCTGCGTTCATCTGTGACCATCTGCTCATGTTCGTGCTGCTGTTTATAATGATGTTTTTCTACTACATTAGGGCTTAGTGTATTACTAGCTGATGTCTCTCTTAGTTAATCCTAGATGTTATTATTGTTTTTCTCTTGCATTTGTTGTTGGATGTAACTGGGACCCTGTGTACATAATCTCGTTTTCAACACATGTACTACATGCGGTGCAAATGACAATAAATTCTCTCTGACTCTGACTCTGACTCTAATGTAGCTAAATGCTAGCTAAAAGCTGAAATAGAAAAAGGTGAGCTAAAACGTAGTAGCACAGTAGCTAAAAGTTTAAATGTGCAAAATGCCAGCTAAAAGCCAAAAATGACCAAATTAAACTAGAAGCTTAAAATATAAATTAGCTAAAAGAGGTAAAAGACCATCTAATGTAGAAAACGCTAGCTAAAAGCTGAAATATAAAAACCCTGATGCATGCTCAATAATCCAGGTAGAAAAATCTAAAAAAAAAAGCTAAGTCTGGTCCTCTGTCCTGAATGTCCAGAGGACCAGACTTAGCTTTTTTAGATTTTTAGAAATAGAAAAAGGTGAGCTAAAAGGTAAAAGTAGCAGCACAGTAGCTAAAAGTTTAAATGAGCTAAATGCTAGCTAGAAGCCCAACCAAAATGAAATTAGAAACTTAAAGTATCAAAAGATTAGCTAAAAGAGGTAAAAGACTATCTAATGCAGCAAAATGGTGTAGTGGTTAGGGCGTTTGACTTGGGACCCGAAGGACGCGGGTTCGCGTCCCGGCCACTACACACCTTGGGGTGTCTATGAGTGCACACCTATTTCTCCAGCTCCCCGAGCGCTTTCTATGGCTGCTCACTGCACCACCTGGTAGGTGGTTGGGTTAAATGCAGAGACGAATTTCGTCTGTGTATGGGAAACATACGCAGATGACAGGAATAGACAATTATTATTATTATTATATATATATATATATATATATTTATATATATATTTATATATATATACTAGAATAAACTACTACGTGCTACTTGTACTACTATTCACGGTTTTTCACTTATTGTGGGTCTTCAGGGTACGATTCCCCTGAGATAAACCAGAGACTGTACTGTACTGTATTTAACTTCATGATATTAACAGTTTTGTAAATGAGTAAACAACATAAACAATTACTGAAATGTGTATCCTATTCTAAATAATAACTAAACACCTTCAGAGTTGTTGTTGTTGTTGTTCCCTGATATATATAACACATCCTTAACATCATAAGATGATCTTAGCTGAATATTATGACAAACTGCAGCTGGCGACATGCATTTCCACAAAACCGTTGTCCAGTTAATTAAATACATTTCCAAACTCCCCATCAATTTAAAAATATTGTAAAACTTTATATTGTAACGTAGAGAGGAGGTTCGGTGTTTGGAACAGCAAGAGGATATCTTAGAGGAAGGTCTATTGTGATACAAGGTCAACCTTGTGTGGCAATATTTGCAAAGTATGTTGTGTGTTCCTGAGTTGATCTCATGCCATGGGAGAATGAAGCAAAGTGTGACTTGGTCTTCACACAGCAGCAGATCCTCAAGTGAAAGAATCTAATTTTCTCGTGGCTGAAGGGCTTGGGGGAACTGATGCGTAGAGCTAGAGGTCCGTGTGAAATTCACCATGAAAGTCACTCAATTCAGATCAAAGTTAATACAGACTCTCTTGCCTTGACTTTTCAATAGCTCAGAGGATTGGGGTGGGGGTGGGTGGGGGTCCAGAGGGGTCTCCAGCAAAGTCATAAAGTGTCAGTGACCAGTGACAAAGATTCTGTGATACTGAAGACATTAATGTGAACTGAAATATGGTAAATGGAACAATTCACTACAGTATTTCCTTTTTTTTTTTGCAAGTCCAATCTTTTAAATTGACTCAGAGTGAGTAATAAAGTTGACCTTAGCTGAAAATGTTTCCTTTCCACTGTTGACCCTGTCCTAGCCTAAGATGGGAGACTTCGATGAAGTGAAGACTCAAATCAATCTGTTGGCTCCTTAGATAACTAAGGTACTTTGTATTAACTGACTTGATATATATGAATGTGTCTATTCAGTGCCCTGGAATGATGTTGTGTTTTTGCACTATATAAATAAACTGAATTGAATTAAATTGGCAAACTTAATCACAATAAAGAGTCAGAGTCAGAGTCAGAGAGAATTTATTGTCATTTGCACCGCATGTAGTACATGTGTTGAAAACGAGATTATGTACACAGGGTCCCAGTTACATCCAACAACAAATGCAAGAGAAATACAATAATAACATCTAGGATTAACTAAGAGAGACATCACATCAGCTAGTAATACACTAAGCCCTAATGTAGTAGAAAAACATCATTATAAACAGCAGCACGAACATGAGCAGATGGTCACAGATGAACGCAGCAACAAGAAACAGATCAGTACAGTATCAGTATGATGTGACATTTTGCAGTGTTTATTCTTATTATTTATTTATTCATGAGTCTGACAGCCTCAGGGTAGAAGCTGTTTCTCAGTCTAGTGGTTCTACATTTGATGCTCCTCAACCTCCGTCCCGAGGGGAGTGGTGCAAAGAGTGAGTGTGCTGGGTGAGTGAGGTCTTTCATGATGCAGGTGGCTCTTTTTCTGCATCTGGAGGTGTAAATGTCTGTGATGGTGGGGAGACTGACTCCCACAGACTTCTGTGCAGCCTTCACCACTCTCTGCAGAGCTTTTCTCTCTGCAACTGTGCAGCCTCCATGCCACACATTGATACTGGAGCACAGGACGCTCTCCACTGCACACCTGTAGAACGAGGTGAGGACTGGGCTTCTCAGACCGGCTCGTCTCAGCCGTCTGAGGAAGTAGAGTCTCTGATGACCTTTCTTGATCAGGCTGGTGGTGTTATTGCTCCAGCTGAGGTTATCATTCAAGTGTACACCCAGGTATTTGTAGCTGGAGACCACCTCCACCGCAGATCCACCTATATACAGTGGGGTGTGGGTGTGTTTGTTCCTTCTGAAGTCCACAATCATCTCCTTCGTCTTCTTCACATTCATGTGAAGGTTGTTCTCTTTGCACCAGCTCTCCAGATGTTCCACCTCCTGTCTGTAGCTGGATTCATCATTATCTGTGATGCATCCCACCACAGCTGTATCATCTGCAAACTTAACAATATGACAGCCTGGGTGTGTGGCTATAAAAACTTGAGTGTTTGATTTATGCTTGTAAATAGTTAAAATATGAAACACTAAAATTCAGAATCAGCTTTTTTGTCATGGCACCGAAACACAACGAAATGACATTTTCTGTACAGACCGTCAAAGAAAACATAAACAGACATGTGGAGACAGAGATGTCTGAGGCCACGGCGCTGAGGAGGCCAGCGAAGGCGGCAAGTTGTCCGTGGACACTGCCAGATAGTTCCATAGTCCTGGTAAGAGATGGTGCAGTGTCTCTCTGCCAGCACTGACACAGATCCACAGATATCCTCGGGGAAGGGAGCAGGTGTCTGTGTTTGTGTGTGTGTGTGTGTGTGGGGGGGCTTCTTGTTCTCATACCATCAGGAAAGTTTGAGATAGTTGTAGTTTAATAATAATAATACTACATAAATAATAATAATAATAGTATTATTTTGGCTCAGGCCGTCTCTTCTTGATTTCCAAAGGTGGGCATATGAACGCGAGGGACCGCTAATGCGCTAATCCGCTTACAACGGACCTAACGTTTTTGTCAGCGTAACAGCGTTTTGACTAACTTTTATAATTCATAAGCGGATTTGCGTTATTTTTATGTAAAATGCAGTACCGTTAATAACTAATTATCTATCAGTAAAAACAAAAAAACTATTTTACAGGCTTTTAAACTGCTAACAAACGGACCAAGACCATATTCTGATGTGGTCCGTGAGCAGTCGTCCGGTTGGTTGATTTATGAGCGGGGCCCGCCCTAAGGCCCCAGCTGACCAGGGGCCTCATGTACAAAGACTTGCGTGGATTTCTTACTGAAAAGTTGCATACGGTCAAATCCAGAAAACTGCGTACGCACAAAAAAATCCAGATGTATCAAGCTGTGCGTACGCCGCAATCCACGCACATTCCTTTTGTACATCACAATCAACGTGGAATTGAGCGCACATGAGAGAGTGGCCGACTCCGCCTTTGACACGCCTCCATATAAATATGCAAATTCATTTAAATATGCCCTGCACGTTAGGAATGTCGTCTTTGCTCTATTGCAAATCATGTCGAAACGTGGAAAAAAGAGTAACTTCACGGACTGTGAACTGGAGACACTTCTGAGTGACGTAGAGAGGCACAGAAAAAGGTTTTGTTTGGCACGCTCAGCGCACAACAAACCGTCCACTTTTAAATGAGAAGTTGACCAAGCTATTCTAACATGCCTAAATAGGTCAGTGGGTAGCGTGTTCGCCTTCCGTCCCAAAGATCATGAGTTCGATTCCCGCATGGTACAACGTTCTTTTTTTTTTTTATTCATTCCAGATTTAAAGAACACAAGAAAACTATTTAGAAAGAACAACATGAAATGAAACAATACATGAAATGAAGGAAAAAGAGGATTTCTTGTGGTTTATTTTAAAATAGTTTTCTTGTGTTCTTTAATTCTGGAATGAATTAAAAACAAAGAAAAACGTTGTTTTCATTTAAATATACCCTGCAACAGAGGAATGTCGTCTTGTCCCATCATGCATCACGTTCTTCAACTGCTAAAACAGCTAAAAATGAACAGCAAACAAGAATTTAAGCTGTGCAGAACTATTCAGTCTTTCTGTTTTTTATATTTTTTGCAGGTTATATTCTGATTGCGTCCATGTGGATGTAATAATTGTTAATCATGTGTGTTTGGGTGGAAATAATAATTATTTCCCCATCATGAACAGTTTCCAGAATCACCTATAAGTGTCGCCAAAGGAACAAAAACCACAGAAACATGCGTACGCCAGCTCTGGAGCTGCCGTGGCGGTGCGCACATTTCCACGTTCAGTTCTGTTTTGATACATACGGAGTTTTGTGTGGATAATGGCGTACGCACGGTTTTTGTGCGTACGCACCGTTGATACATGAGGCCCCAGATCCATAATTTACATTTATAATTACAAGAAACATTGTAATTGCATTACATTTATATTATTTTATATTATTGGAATAAAATGTAATGATCATTAGGTTTATAACAAATTTAGCTGTAGCCAAAGGCTATCTGAACATATGGGATTCACCTAAATGTCTTTTTTCTCTTTTGATGCTTTGCTAAGAAGAAACTGAAAGTTATGCACCATAACTCATGTTCCCTGAAGGAAAGGAACGAGGTGCAACATATCACTATGGGAAATTGCGCTCCGCGCGGTTACCTGAAGGAATACAATCACGCCTTTACGGCAGGGACGTCAGCGTCGCGCCAGAGGCCCCGCCCTCTGGGTACTTAAGCCGCTGACGCCCATCCATCAATCTCCAAAATGCACTTCACCGAGCTTTCAGCATTGAAAAGGGCCAGGTATGTTGCACCTCGTTCCCTTCCTTCAGGGAACATGAGTTATGGTACATAACTTTCAGTTCCCTTATCAGTCATGTCACTCGGTGTAACATATCACTATGGGAACTAATTCATTCACGCCCTTGAAATGCTCAGTAAAATGCATCCTAGTGTGAACGTCCGCCTTTATTCAATAGGCATCTCAAGGTCGCTTTCTACTGTGTGTTAGAATGGACAGCCTGAGTGACATCACACGTAGTAACATCCAAACTGTAATGCTTTGCAAACATGTTCATTGAGCTCCAGTTCGCAGTAGTACAGATGTCTGCAACCGGTACACCCTTGAACAGTGACCACGAGGTGGCCAAGCCCCGAGTGGAGTGGGCACGCACTCCAGAGGGCACCTGTTGACCTTTTCTACTGTACGCCCTTTTTATGGCCTCAGTCACCCAGTGTGAGAGGCGCTGTTTTGACAGGGCTTTTCCTGTAGCTGGTGCAGCAAAGCACACAAACAGTTGATTTGTTTTTCTCCATTCTGCTGTTCTCTGCATGTAAGTGCTTAAAGCTCTCACAGGGCAGAGAGCCTTCAGCCTTTCCTGTTCCTGAGTGAGGATAGGAGCAGGTGGAAAAGAAGAGAGATCAAAGTCCAGACTTCTGGGGTTTAAAGTCAAAACCTTGGGGATATATGTAGGATTAGGCCTTAGGGAGACATTTGACCCGTCAGGGGCGAACCTGGTACACATTGGATGTACAGACAAAGCGTGGAAGTCACCCACACTTTTTGCAGAGCAAAGAGCCAGGAGAAGAGTGGTCTTATAAGATAATAAATTTATCTTAATGTCGCTCAGTGGTTCGAATGGGGGATCACAGAGAGCCCCCAAGACCATACTAAGATCCCATCCAGAGGTCAAAAACCTGCTGGGGGGTCTCTTCCACAGCACGCCCTTCATAAATCTTATTATGAGCGGGTACGCGCCAGGCGTCCTGCTCCCCCAGCCCTCGTGACAAGCCGAAATTGCAGATAGGAACACCTTAATCGTTGAGAAAGAGCGACCTTTCTCCAACAAGTCCTGAAGAAAGGTGAGGAGCTGGGTCAAGTCACATGAATAAGAAATAATATTTTTTTCTGTGCACCAAGCTTCAAAAATATGCCATTTCCTGGCATAGAAAGACTGTGTTGACATAGCTCGTGCGTTTTGAATGGTTTTTACCACGTTCTCTGGCAGGCCCAAGGCCACCAGTTTGTTCTTCTCCGCCACCAAGCTAAAATTAGCCACAGTTCTCAGCCTAATCGGCGAAACTGTTCCTTCTGGTGACGTGGAGGGTCCCTGGAGAGGAGCAGGTGGTGGAACCAGCTCTCTCTCAAAAACCCTGATTTCTGTGGCCAACCACGTTAGGGAGAGGGCCTTCCCGCAGATGTACCGCCATATTACTCTGATCGAGAGTGTTTGGGGGCAGAGGCAATCTGCTGTCATTATTAGACAAAGGCTGAACAGAATGTCTGTTTTTCCCCTTTTTGTTGGGGGTCATGGGTCGGAGATCTCCTGACTCCAGCCTGCTTCCTGTTTGGGACAGCACAATGAGCGTGGTCACACGCTGCAGGATCACTGTTTGTGCATGGCGTCTCGCCCATTGAGGATACGGGGACAGCTTCAGCATGAAAATGTGTAGATGGTCCCTTGTGTTGAGCAGACTTTAGATTGGTTGGTGACAGAGAGTTCAGTCCTCTTTGATTAAAGGGAAGAGGAGTCTGATTTAGCCCTGATGCCATTTTTGTTCTGTACTAAGTGCTTACACACGCTGCAGTTTCATCACAACTGCCTTTGTGAACGTGTGATACTGGTGTTGGCCTATGGGCTTCTGCCGTGGCCCCCCCGTCATTTACTGGCATCCGATGAATAGGTGGCCAGGAAGGTGGGTCGTCAGATTCTGTCGGCGCGCACCCCTGGAGCACGGACGTGTCACGGGTTTGTTTGATTTGTGTATTGCCGGCCCCGTGGTTTAGAACGGAGCGGGGACTGGAGCACGTGACCCCCCTCACCTGTCTCTGTGAGGAGTGACGGGCCTGCTTGCAGACGCCTCTGGGCCTGTCTGTTGCAGACAGAACAGAGGTACCCTGCTGGGGTTTATCAATTAGGCTAACACCCCGTGAGCCGTGAGGGAGGAGGGTAAGATGGCCCCTGCCCTTTATGTCGGCTGGAAGAACAGAGGGGACTGTTCTGCTGATGTTACTGTGTTTGTTGTTGTTGTTGTTGTTGTTGTTGTTGTTGTTTTTTTCACGAGTCAAGTAAACAGAGAGGGGCTGTTTTTTTCGCTTTATTCGTGCTTATATGTAACGACATATTTGACTTTATGTAACTCATAGCAGAAAGAACATGATTTGTGTCTGAAACAAAGTCACCAGCTTTTTGTACCTTGCTACAAACAAAGTCTGGACGTGAAAAGATAATTTCCCGTACCGCATGGGCGGGTGATCGTGTAAAGTTAAGAAGTGGTCCTGGTTCATCAGGCACGCTTCTGTTTGATGTCCCGATTCGCCGAGAAGGTTCTGTACTGGTCCTCCTGGCGGGGAACAAATCTGTTCTTACTCCAGGCGTGTTCGGTCCGAGGTGGGCCCGGCAGTGGTCTCTGCCGGTGCTCGGCCTCGTACGCCGGCCGCTTTTGCGATGGGGCGCATGTGGCTGAGTGGTGTCGAGGCTGCGGTGCTATGCTCCCAGCTGACTCCTTGGGGGGGCGAAGGTTCTCCTGGGGATGCCCACTCGGAGAGCTTCAGCCTGTTTGCGCCTCTGGTCCAGCCTGGTCTGAATTCGATCCAGCGCTTTTCCAAAAAGTCCAGTCGGTTCTATCAAATGGTGGAGAAAAGGAATTTTCTGTCTCTCCGGGAGGTCAGTTAAGGTCATCCACAGATGGCGTATTGTGATGACCACCTCAGCCATTCCTCTGCCTTGTGCAACAGCTGCTGTCTCCATCATGCGGAGCACAAAGTCTGTTGCCCTGCAGGCTTCATCCAGCAGCTCCGCGGCAGCTTGCTTGTCTGTCGTTACCTGGAGCTCCTGCAGTTTTTCAGCCAGGTAGGCTTGCATCATTGCAGACGCGTTCATTGCGCGCGCCGCGAGACCCTGAGCCCTGTAGCATTTCTCGAGCAGAGAAGCCGAAGTTCGACAGGCTTTGCTAGGAAGAGTTGGTTTTGTCCCGGATGACTTGGGAGCCAGATGAGACGCCAGCGTGTCCTCAATTTGAGGCACGTTGGCTATTCCCACTTCATCCATCCCGTCCACGTCGAGAAACTGCGAGAGCTGCAGCAGCATGGGAGCTCTGGGCTGAGACCAGGTGCGAGCCAGCTCTGTGAGGAAGTCCGGAAAGACGGGCATCCTTTGCCTTGTGGCGGCCTGATGCTTTGAGTAAAAATAATTTCCTGCCAACCTCGTGACTTGTTGACGAGGTGGAGGCTCCAGCCATGGGATCTGCAGTGCGTCCGTTGCTCTGTGACACAAGTCGAACAGAGCAGGGATGGAAAAGTCAGTCTCCGGGAGCACAGGGACCGGGGTGCGGGAGAGGTCTTCTCCCTATTTCCCCGTATCCGATGTCGGCGGCGTCCGCAGAAAATTCACCTGAGGCTGAAATCGAGATCTCGTCCTCGTTCATCATGCCTCGAGTGTCAAATTCGACTGTTAAGTCCACCATGGGGGCCATCACATCTGGGCTGTCGCCCCATTCGACTCGGGTGCTGTCGTCCAAAGCCATGCTCTCGAGCTCCGGCATGGGAGTCAGGGGCTCAGTAGTGTCCGGGTCTGCTGGCACCACAGCAGCCCCCATGGCCTTGGCGACGAAGTCCGTCCGGTGCCTCCTCACCGCCTCCAGAATCTGGCTGCAGTTTGGGCAGGACTCGGGTGCGTCCAGCTCCATGTTTGCGTGCAACATCCCCAAGCAGACGGGACAGGCCTTGTGGGTGTCCGTCGCTGAGTGGGAAAAAAGCGCATCCGCTAGGGCAGGCGCGCGAGGTTGGGCTCGCCACATTGCTTGTCTTTTTTGGAAGTCTTGTCTTTCGCTTTCCTTTCTCCGGAGGCATGTCTGAGATAAGACGAGCGAGTCCTTCCGAGATAATTTTTCTCTTTATTTGAGACGTCTCCTCCTTCGCGTCGCTTTCTCTGGCTAGCCTGCTACGAATTAGCAGAGGTAGCGGTGTGACGCAGTTAGTGCCGTCGAGTGAAGCAGTCTCCGGAAAGAGGAGAAGAAAAAACTTCTGGGTTAAGGAAAAATGTGCCGGACTAGCTTTCGCTAGCCCAGCAGTACGCAGGAATAATTCTCTGTGCGCTCTGTGTAGGGAGCAAGCTCACCTCTGGTCGAGCGATGAAGCAGCAGAGAAGTCCTACGAAGAGAGAGAGTTCAGGTTTAAGCGAGGTGAAGGGCAATAAGAGATCGATGGATGGGCATCAGCGGCTTAAGTATCCAGAGGGCGGAGCCTCTGGCATGACGCTGACGTCCCTGCCCTAAAGGCGTGATTGCATTCCTTCAGGTAACCGCGCGGAGCGCAATTTCCCATAGTGATATGTTGCACCGAGTGACATGACTGATAAGGGAACTGCCTTTTATTTCATATGTTTGTTTTGGTATTTAAAAAATTGGTTGTTTGAATAGTTTGTTGGAGAATAAGGGGCAGATATAATAAGATTGTTTTCTTCATCTGCAGCCTTTCATTTTATATTTTTTCTTATTTTTCTTAATCTATATATGTAAATTGTTTTGTATTTTATTATTATAAAATTAATGAATAAACTAAACTAAACTATGTGGGTCTTGGTTGGTCCTCTGCAAGTAAATCCAGCTAGCTTGCGATCAGTGAGTGGCTTGACTTTTGCTAAATATTCAATTCAAATATTCAATTCACATTCAAGCACTCAAGCGAGTTTTGTGCTCTTTTGTTGCCATATTTCATGTCTATGTTTTCAATCAAACTGGCTGCATTTGGCTGTTGAAAACCACATGATGTAGGCAGCAGGTGACAATCAAGTTTAAATGCAAAATTATAATTTATTAAGCAAAAATAAAACCAGGGAATACTGGGTGTTTTTTTTAAAGCAGGCGTTAATGCTTATTGCTGAAGAATTTTCTGAAAACCAGCTGAAATTTACTAAAACCATGCTGAAATGTAGCTGATATTGAAGGACAAGCCTAAGTTAGCAGATAAAAAAGCAGAAAGAACACATAGTTGCTGAATTAGGTTTAACTAAGCAGAAATGAGCACAAATTTAGAAAATATAGCTAAAAAGAATTTTGAAAAAAAAAAAATTGCTGAACAGTAGCTGAAAAGGCAAAAAGAAGTTTAAACTACCAAAGGGAAGTGAAAGAAGCTGAACTTGGCTAAAAAATATGGAATTAGCTGAAAAAGTTAAACTTAGCACTAAAATAGCTCAATTGTAGCTGAAACCAGCAAAAAAAAATCTGAAAGGAGCATAACAAGCTGAAATAATCAGAAAGAAGTTAAATAGGCTGAAAGTACATTACTACAAAAAAACTTAAATATATCTGAAAACAGCTTAAATGAGCTACAAATGCTATAAAAAAAAGTAGCTGAAAACAAAGAACAAGCTTAGATAAGCAGAAGAAAGCAGAAATGACATGTTTACTGATAGAAGCAGAAATTAGCAGTGGAAACTGTCTGAAAAAAAGCTAAAATTAACAAAACAGCTTAAAAGTTGCTAAAAAAAAAGGGCAGGGAAAAAACTTACATTATGGTAAATGGAGCTTATTTATATAGCGCTTTCCAGCCCCCTATGAGGGGCCCCAAAGCGCTTTACAATACATAGTTCCCATGTGACGTAACATCTGTGGAATTTCCGGGTTGACCCTCATGCGTGGAGGCAAAATGCTACGAGAGCAGCAGTCATTGCAGTCTACTGGCTGTGTATTTTTCACGTTGTTTTTTTTTTTGTTTGTTTATTTCTAATTAATTGAATGGTTACTTCGTGTTGGGTCAGTGGGTGTTCCAGTCGGGTAGACGTTTGGGCAATGCGCAGGTTTCACTTAATCCCAAAAATAAGTAAACGTGAAGGATTTATCTCATCGGAGAAGCTCACAGCAGCCCCATCTCTCTCTGAGTCTGCTCGGATCTGCTCTGAAGACGTCGTGCTTTTGGCCGGTAAACAAAATATTCTACATAAATCATTTTGTGAAACAATGTCAGAACAATGTTAGAGTACAACTGTCTGTGTGTTGGAGTTGGAGCTGTTTTTTTTCATGATTTAGCACCGTCTACTGCTGTGGTTAGCTGTGGTTAGCTTAGCATGTCACTAACGCGACATGCTAACTTCTAATACTGTAACACTCAAAGTGCTGGTTCTGGTCCGTGTTGAGCCTGGACTGTTTGTTGGCTGTGTGTTATTTTAGTTAAACCTTTATTTAGCTGGTTAGATATGATTGAGACAGTTTACACATCTTTTTTGGATTTAAAGCTGTGAAGCTCCTCGGTGTGCACTCCTCGTAGTAATTAAATAATTAATGATATCAGAGTAACTTCTTGGTGACAAGTTGTCCGCTTCGTCTGCCATGATTTCTTTCTCCAACTCATTCAACTCCGACCACTGCCATTTTGCTCTTGTGCCTTGGTCAAGCTAGTAATGTATTTAGCTGTGGTAGCTCGAGTCTGTTTGTCCGCCATCTCTGCCTTTACGGGTGGCGAAAAACCCGGTATTGCGCAATACTCGTCACGTGTGTGGGAACTATGTATACCAACCATCCATACACACATTCATACACCGGTAGCGGCAGACTGCCATGCAAGGCGCTTTCCAGTCCTACCGGGAGCAACTCTGGGTTAAGTATCTTGCCCAAGGACACAACGACACATGGTGTGGGGAACTGGGATTCAAACTGCCAACCTTCCGATCGGGGGACGATTGCCATTACCACTACGCCATTCCAGGTCTATTCCATTATCAGAAGGAATTGGAGATAGCACAATTTTACTGAATTAGGCTAGAAGAAGTTGAGTGCAAAAAAATGTGGAATTAACTGAAAAAGTTAAAAATAGAAGAAAAATGCTAAATAGTAGCTGAAATAGCTGGGACTTGCATAAATAAGCTGAAAGGTGGATAACAAGCTGAAATTAGCAGAAATAAGTTTGAAAAAGCTAAAAAATGTTATAGTTAGCAGACAGAATATGAAAGGAGCACATAACCGCTGAAACAGCTGAAAGTAGCTGAAAGTAGCTGAAAAAAGTTTAAATTTGCACAAAGAAGCTGAAAGAAGCTGAACCAGAAGGTGAAAGGAGCAGTAAAAGTTTGTTAACAGATCTAAAGATCTGAAGGATGTAAAATGAGCTCAATTCATATGAGAAAAAAGTTTCAGAAAGCTAAAGTTGCACTAATACCAAACGTCAGAGCACCCTTCTCCTGAAAGAGCTGAACGTTTTGATATATGAATTCTTGAAGTAGCACAAACGGGGAATGAGAAAGATGCCAAAAAAGTGCGGAAGAGAAATGGATCACAACAGTGGATGCTTCATACACGTTCACACAATGACAACTTCCCACCAAATTACAAAGGCTTGAAAGAGCGAACATGTCGACACTTAACATGGGGAATAAACTCTAGGATGTGTTGTTGGCAAAGGAAGAGTTTTTGAAATCAATTTTTTTTTAAAGATTGTTTGAAGAAAACACTTTTTAAACCTTTGCTTGAATTTTATATATCGCTAAAGATATGAATATTGTCGGCTACGAGTTGTGAAGCGCACAAAGATGGAAAAAATATTTTGGAATAAATCCAACAGCGTATATTTTTCTTTTGATTTTTGTTTTTGCAACAGAAAAAAAAAAACATCAAAAAATGTCAGAAAGCCTTGAAAGTCTCCGATGCAGGGTGGAGATAAAGGAAGTCATGTTGAAAACAGCTGGTTTCACTCATGCGTGAATTGTGAAGTTGTCTTAAAGAAAAGCACAAAGTGCTCCAACTTAGACTTCTGCTCTCTTCACTGAACTTAATCTCCTCTGATTTAAAGCTGCCAGCTGCTTTCGTCTTCCCTCCATAAAAAAGAGACTCCCAACGTCTGCCAAGCAATTAAAACAAAGCTGTGTGTAAAAGTATGCATCAAATTTTACCTGATTTTCTTTTTTCAGCGAGGCGATTCTTTTTCTTTACATCGAGATATTTAAGATAAAGCCAGCTAATTAACTTTAATGTAAAAAAGATCTCATTTAGTTTCGATGCAAACAGCTACCTCATGACTTCGGATGAGTTTAGGAAACTTTTTCACAAAGCATGTCTGCAACGCTCCGCTGCTTTTTATTTTTTGTTCACTGTTCATCAGACAAACTTCATCTCTGCATCACTGACCAATCAGCATTTTCATTTGTTTCCACTGTTCAGAACATTAAACAGGAGACCAGATTGATTAATGGCATTTCATTTTTCCCAGCATGCTTTGTGAGAAACCCTAGAGTGCTCTGATATATGTCCTCTAATTAGAGTGGGCCAGCTAATGAGCCTCATTTGGGCTCGGAAAACTAATAAAGGAAGTCTAATGCAGAGGTGATGCCCTGTGGCAATTAGATAAGTTACCAGACAAGCAGTATTTTTCCGAGTTGTTCTTGGGGCACTTCAACAACAGGAAAACATTGTTAAGTGTCTTCATTACCTGAGATGAATTTGTCTCGTACAGTCTTCAATTGATCAAGACTGATTATGTAAAAGACGCGGTGATGGAACCCAGTCAGGCTCGTTCAGATCAGCCTCGTTGAAACGAGGACAAGGACGTCTTGTTCAACTGACACAACCGTGATACATAAATACAAATGTTCCTTTAATGTGAGCTGTGTTATATTTCTCAACTGGTTTTAGTTTGGACTTTTTTTTTTTAAGGTGGGGTTTGATGGAGCAGTTATGAGCAGTCAGCATACGACAAGCATCCAGAGTAAAGGAGTTCTAATGAAGGAGCTATTCAGAGCTAGCCTGGTTAAAGCCAGACCCTTGTCCTTCACTTCGCTTTGTACTAGGGTCTGGGACTTCTCCCATTAGGTGTGTTTACATGGACATAAGTAATCAGATCAAACGGCCGATCGGATCAAAAGTGTGTCATGTAAACACCCCGTTCGGATCATTTTTTGTGTTTTCGGCGTGATCCGGCCTAATTTGTGATCAGCTCGAAACAGGTGGTTTACACCGATCCGTTACCCGTTCGGTGTGCATGTAAACACTTGATCCGTTCCGTTTATCAAACTGTCCTGACTGCGCATGTGCGCTGCGCACGCACCCCCCCACCCCACCCCTCGTGTTTCCTTCTCTGCCTAGCTAGTGGGTAGATGCTAACGCATGGTGGGGAAGCAAAAATGGTCGGTGAGCGATGCAACATTTCTAATAGAAACGTTAAAATAGCTCAAAACTATCAAACGCCTTGACCGAACGTGTGGGAACACGGAGTTATTTAAACAAGTACATGAAAAGCTGGAAGAAGCTGGAGATCGCTGGAAGTGCTTGAAAGCTAAGTGCTACAAAGCTAAAAACAACAACGGGAGAAGTACGACCCCACCACTTTTTCATTTTACGTGTTGATGGACGAACTGATGAGAGATCTGCCACTTCCAACACAGCAGGCAGCGGTGTGGATCTTGTGAGGAGGAGAGGAATCTGAGGAGAGGAAGCTAACCAGAGGAGCAAGGCATCCTTTCTGGTAAGTTAGACTCTTCAAACCACATTAACCCTCTGTACTGTATTACCTGGAGTAATTAGAAACAACAAATATGTTAAAATGTAATTATAATAAGAAATAAGAGTAGCTTTAGGGCAGTACAGTACTACTGTATTGTACATTAAAACTCCTCCAACTAACCAGATAATTAACCCAACAAATTTCAACATATCAGGGGTCCAGTTAAACTTTATTTTGTTTGTTTTTCAGATGATGAGTCCAGCTTTGAAGAGGCAGCAGCACACAACAGACAGTGGCAGGTGATGGTGGCAGAAGATGGAAGAGTCCCACGTCTTAGGAATCCCAAGAAGTTCACACATGTGCTTTAGAACAACTCAAAACTGATTTGAAAATGTTTCAATTCTCCACAACCATGTTTCTTTGTCCCCTGACAGATATGTAAATGTATTTTTTACACAGACATTAGGATTGATAGTTTATGGTACAATTAAGATGTCCTAACTTAATACAGTCAGGTGGTTTAATAAGGACTCTGAGTTTCTGCATGACTCACAGGATAAAAACACATTTGCTGTTCTATCAGGATACAGAAACATACATTTTGGAAGTAAAATCGATTATTTTGTCACCAATTTTGTTGTCCTAAATCACATGCATACATCGAAATTGTGAAAGTATGCGATGAGTTGATAAAGAAGTTACTGAATTACAGGTTACAGTACTGTAGTTTTTAAATGACCAAAGAATGTTTTTTTGTTGTCATCATTACAAGATTTGATCTGTGCACATCGTCTATTTTGCACACACATTTTGAATGTTTAATTTTTATGTTTTTCTGATATACCTCAAATTGCACTAAGAATGAAACATGTTTCAAACAAGCAAGCAGTATCAATTGTTTACAAGAATTTGTTAAAATGTTTGGTCCATTAAAGAGCTCAGATGTTCACTAGTATTTGCAGTTTTTTATTGTGATAATTTTATACAAATGTTAACTGCATGTGAACACAAATACATGACAAGTATCTTTTTAGAAGAACTCTACTGTGACTTCAGCAACCCGGTCATCTCTACCTCCACCTGACTGCAGCAAAGGTAAACTTTAAATGACTTGAGGAGTCAGAGTTTGGGTATCCTTTGACGAGCCAGTCCAACAGCAGGTATGCAGGGTCACCTGAAGAGACTGACGTTCTTCAATGTTCCTCACAGACTGCAAAAAAAGGACATGCCAATATTTAGTGTTCAACTTTTTATTTGTTTAAAGACATGGTTCAAACAAATTTTATTTAAAAAAAATCTTTACAGCTAAGTATGTCTACTGATTACTTAGCTGTAATGGTTTAATACTAAATACAATAGTAAATTTTAGCCTTACATTTTGGCAACATTTAACTATTTGCATTTAACATTTAACTATGCGTGGGTTTCCTCCGGGTACTCCGGTTTCCTCCCACAGACCAAAAACATGCACGTTAGGCTGATTGGTAACTCTAAATTGACCCTAGGTGTGAGAGTGGATGGTTGTTTGGTGTGAGTGAGACAGGTCCCTCTTGTAAATGAGTCCCCATGACTCAAAGAGGCATGTATAAATAAAGGTTGAATGAATTTGTTTAAAGACATGGTTCAAACAAACATTTTTTTAAATAAAACTTTACAGCTAAGCATCTCTACTTTGAGATACTTCTTAGCTGTAATCGTTGTAGTAAAACTAAATACAATACTGTATAGTAAATATTAGCCTTACTTTTGTCAACAGATGAGCCCTTTGATAGAGGTCTGAGTGGCGCAGGACATCATGGCACTGCCTGGCATCTTGCAACTGATGCTCCAGAAACAGGAAAACAGAGGAAGAATAGTAATTAATAACAAATACAGACAGTATCACGCAGACAGGTAGAAAAGGAAAGGGCAAAAAAGTTTATTAGCATACAGCGTTTTTATTATCTTACCAACAGTTGTTGTCCACGACAGCTTGGAGGACAGAGGACGTCCAGCGCTCTCATCCTGTGAATAAAAAAACTAAAACTACGCGCTGCTTCACCTGTAGTTCAATCAGGGAGTGCAGTAAAAACTCAGTCGCCGTCATTACAATCTGGCGCGGGTCCATTGACGCGTCTGTTTACTTTCGTCCCGGAAGCAACTTCTTCTTCTGTGGTTTTAACGGAAGTAACTTCTTCTTCGGTGTTTTTTTAAGGGGGAGTGTACCACTCTGCGCATGTCAGAACTTCTGATCAGAATAAAAGCCTGCTGCATGTAAACACTCGTCATGAACGGATTGTGCACATGTAAACGGTGCCATCTAATTATGCGATCAGAACACATTTCAATCAGGTCACAAAATTTTGTCCATGTAAACACAGCTACTGACAAGGATTTCTCCGGTAGATTTTTGACCGGACCAATCAGAGAACAGAAGGCGGAGTTTTGTTAGTTTAGCCTGGCGAGGTCCAGGCTATTCAGATAAATAGCTCAGAAACCACTCGGTGGATATTTTTTCTGCTACCAGTGTGTAATTATATGGCTCTAATTTACTGACTGTTGGCCTAGATTAAACATTTGAGATAAAATTCGATTTTTTATCATTTATTTTCGTAGCGCACCCGAGGCTGTTTGGAAAATGTCAAACCGAAACAATTTAAATCCAGCAGATTTGACCATTTCGTGAATTGATTTAGGAACTGTTAAGCTCAGGAACACTTCTGATATAACGTCAGCTAAGAAATATATTTTTTCTCAGCAAAGAAATAATAGTAATTTTTTACCTTGTTTTCATGAAAATTCCTTCGTGGCGGCAGCCATTTTAACTGACGACGTCAGTCGACGTCGTTCAAAACTCCGCCTTCTGTTCTCTGATTGGTCCGGTCAAAAATCTACCGGAGAAATCGTTGTCTATGGGAGAAATCCCAGACCCTAGTACAAAGCGAAGTGAAGGACAAGGGTCTGGTTTTAACCAGGCTAATTCAGAGCAGGTCCGGGTCTAAAGTATTTTTTTTAATTCATTGTAAAATTTGTCCAGTTTCATAAATTTCATGACTGTTCAGGTGAGAACTATTTAGAAAACTCTTGCAAATAATTTTAGATACCACTCTACAATAAGGCTCCCCTTATAGATGGCTAATAAATAGTTTATAGATACAATATCAATTCCTCTATAAACACTTTATTAATCAATAATAACTGTTTATTATGCATTAATTAAGGGTGACAGAGATACCAAACTGACCAGTTTCTTGCCAAATAGTGAGCCAAATCTGTTCACCTATATATTTCATCTATTATATTAAACATTTCAGACTTTACTACATTGTAAACACAATAAGCATTGGTAAACCTAATATGTTTAGGATATATTAGTTGGAGATACTTATACATGTAATGCAGTGATAAAGTACAACAGTATATGCTAAGGAAATAGATAAATGGTAAATGGAGCTTACTTATATAGTGCCTTCCAGCCCCCTATGAGGAGCCCCAAAGCGCTTACAGCACCAGCCATCCACCCATTCATACACACATTCATACACTGGTAGCGTGCTTATAAGGTAGTAACTTAGTCTAAAATGTTTGGCCAACATTGCTCCAGGAGTTCTGGAGCAAGATAAAGATGACGTGTATGGCAGTCAAGTGTCTCTTTAATAGCCACTTTTACCTATTAATGAGACACTTGGCTTGCCATATTACTCAAGCGCCCTCTAGCAGCTGAAAATGGTAGTGTTCAATATTTTCCATGTCAAAATGAATGAAATTGTAAGATCTCTGCCAAAATTTGGGTTATAAATGTGGGGGAAAACATAAATAATTTGCTTCACTGTATAAGTTGCTGGGGCAGCAGCACCAGAGCAAGTGACTTAAAAAAAAAGATCAACAAGCTCATAAAGAAGGCTGGCTCAGTTCTGAGGACTCCTCTAGAACCTTTGGAGATGATTGTCTAAAGAAGGGTTCTTCATAGAATGAAGAACATTATAGACAACCCTCAGCATCCTCTTCATCAGACTGTCAACAGAGTGTCTTCAGTCAGAGGCTTCTTCAGATCCGTTGTAGGACAAACCACTACAAGAGATCCTTCCTGCCCACAGCCATCAGCATCTAGAACAACTCTTTAATGACCGCTAGCCTGGAGATGAGTGTAGACCGCAGAGTCCTGACCTGATGATGTTGATCTTCTGTGCTGGGCCATCCTTTTGGCCAGTGGCTGTTTAGTTTCCCCGATATAAGGCCCTGTTTACACGGCGCGTATTTTGAGTGGAACCGCTCCTTTCTCTCTGCGTCTTTGCTTATCGCCTACACGAGTCCACAAAGAGGGGGGCTTTGACTCCGATGGTTTTTGAACCCAGCCTCCAGAGTGGATCTTTTTCGCTGACCCCCCGTTGATAATGTAAACATCTCCCGCGGAGCTTTTGTTTGAACACATGCACGCAGCACGCACGCGCAGACAGCCGGCATTTTAACAATGGCGGTGGACTGGACAGTGGACACACGCACCACTTTCTGAACTATAGCTGATGGAATATATTTTGATTCTCATATTTAATTATTCTACACCTTACCTGCATCTGTGTTGGAAGAGAGCCAGCTGCCTGGATCCAGTTGTCGCTGTTAACGAGGCAGTCGGACATTTCACGTGTCACGCTGCACTATAACATACTAAATGTGCTATATATTAACAGTTTAACAATAATAAACAGTATTTATGTTAGCGTGGGAGATATTTAAATTTATCTGAGCTAAATGAAGCTATCTGGACTCGTTACGTCATGCCTAACATGCTGCTGAAAATGAAGACACCAGGTTGATTTTTAATTTATTTGTTTATTCAACACCACAAACTCATGTCACAAACACTGAGAATTAAATTGAACACTTTTAAAAACACGTTAACCGAACTTTAATGAACTGGACTCTGTTGTTTTCATCCTGGTGGACACTGGACCCAGATCCGAACCGCCGGTCCGCTTCGTGGAACAGCTTCGACCTCGCAGGAAAAAAATAAAAATAAAACCTCAGTTGGTTGTTCTGTGATCGAACTAAACACAAGGAAACATTATTAAGAACATTGTTTACCTTGTAGCGCTGCTGGAAATCAGCTGATTCTCACGGACTAAAGTCCAACATCGTCACTCGGTTCTGGTTCTGCTCAGCAACTGGTGTGCAGCTTGTTAGATGAAGCGGTCCCACTTGGTGTCAAATCTGTTGACTCTTATCCAAATTCCAGCTTTAACTTGTTGTTAACTTGTTGACAACAACTTGTAGTTAGCTGAACTTTTAGCCAGAGAGGAAAACAGGCTGCCTCGTCTGCTCTGTTTACCTCAGGCAGCACGCATGCGCAGTAGTGAAGGTTCCAAAAATCACAGCGCCATCTAATGGCCCAGCATGGTAACTACAGTGAAATCATGAGGACGGGGGGTGGAGGGGGAGAGAGTCGTATCCACAGAATTCGCCCATGTCAACGCAAAACTTTTCACCTAATTAACATACCCAAAACATCCGTTTCCCCCACACAGTGTCCGTGTAAACAGGACTGATCACAGCCCTCCTGACACTGAACCTACACAATATTACTCTGTTTGTGCTGGGGGACTGGATCTTTGGTCATCTCACTCATCTCCAGGCCAGCGGCCACTCTTTCAGGGATGAAGATGCTCACATCCTTGATAGAGAGGAACAATGGTTTGAGAGAGGAGTAAAGGAGGCCATCTTTGTGAAAAGAAACCGTCCATCATTAAACAGGGGTGGAGGCCTCCGGGTTCAACTGTCCCCCTTATACAACGCTGTTATTGCTAGTATCACTCAGCCCTCTGTGAATAGCAAACAACCATCAGGGTGCTAACGATCCATCGTTAGGCTGATGGTCCTCCTTGATCATGTGAGCAGCTGGTTTCAGGCTGTCATCAGCCAACTGGTCGATCCACTGTGAGAGGGTGCTATTTATAAGACTGAGCTGAATACAGCTTCTCAGACTGAGGAAGTATTTCGGCCGAAAGACGAAACGTTTCTACAAAAAATTTTTTGCTTTGTTTTGTTTTGTTTTTTTAATGTCCAGAGGACCAGACTTAGCTTTTTTAGATTTTTCTACCTGGATTATTAAGCATGCATCAGGGAAACCAGTATGAGTTACAACATTTAATTTCCCTCTGGGATTAATAAAGTATTTTTGAATTGAATTGAATTGAAGTTGCAGGACATGCTAATTTATGCAAAAAGGTGCAACTTATACAGCGAAAAGTATCATTCCCAAACCAGATATTTTTCTCGTGCCCAAACTATGTTTTAAAATGTCTAATAAACAAGGGTTTAACCATCTAAACCTGATGAAGTGACTTTGGTCCAAATACATTTCAAGGCTAAAAATAAAACCGACAGCAAAGCCTGCAGTGAAGGGACTTATCGAGTAGTAAAACAGAGACTCGAGGGCAAAAAGTTTCCTGAATAAATGAAACTTGGTTCTCCCAGTTAAAACAGAAAGTTTTAAGGTACGGTACACACTTTCTTCTTTGTCTTGGTGTGTAATTTTGTGTTCCTTACAGTGATGACACATCATGATGGTAGGTAGGTAGGCTGGTTTGTGGCTGGGTGCGTGGGAAGGCAGGTAGGTGTTTTTTCTTGAGTAATTCTCTTTTTAAAAAATGACGTTTAAAATCTAGGAAACCACTGAATGTATTTAGAGGAAAATATCTCAACCCGTGGACAATTAAACATGGTATTGTTTCATGGTCCAGCACAGTGATGCACTTGGTAGAGCTGTTGCCTCTCATCAACAAGGTAACAGGACCAAATCCCACCCGGGTCTTTTCTCGGTGGAGTTTGAATGTTCTTTCCATGCATGTGTAGGTTTTCTCCCACAGACAAAACAAACAAAATATGCATGTTAGTTTCATTTGTAACTTGTCATTTGGTGTGGGTGAGAGTGTGTGTGGTTGTTTGTCTCATTTGTCTGT
>JBBPBX010034998.1:0-32300 GCA_038048925.1 Garcialebias charrua
AGCTGGATGACAGCTGTATGACATCTTCACTAGCTGGTTAACAGCTGTATGACATCTTCACTAGCTGGGTAGCAGCTGTATGACATCTTCACTAGCTGGGTAGCAGCTGTATGACATCTTCACTAGCTGGGTAGCAGCTGTATGACATCTTCACTAGCTGGGTAGCAGCTGTATGACATCTTCACTAGCTGGGTAACCACTGTATGACATCTTCACTAGCTGGATGACAGCTGTATGACACCTCCACCTGTCACAGTGCCATCCAGTGGATTAATTTGTCCCACAAACTTCAGCCAAATGGTAGAGATGGCTGAAACAAATTGTTAGGTTAGCACTCCCTTTTTTTAATTTAGTATCTCCAAATGTGGTAAACCATTTTAATGTTTTAATCTCTGTAAGCAGAGAGTAAAACATGGTACTTGATCACAACATGGACTGCAGTTAATTAAAACGTGAAAATTCATGCTAATTTTTAATTTAATACATGTGTGGAGGCACTAGAATCAAAACACTAATGCTTATTATTATTATTATTATTATATTGCACAGTACAGCAAGCTACATTTATGATGAAAGTTGTATCTTCTTCCAGGATGTTTATAAAGCATTTGACACCACACACCATAATTTAGTACTTCAGTCAATAGAGCAATTTTGGAATTGGTCTTTTTTTATGTCAAGCTGTTAAAACTATATACACCAATGGTAACAGTTCCATTAGAGTTGCTGTGCTCAACATCAACGTGGTCCTGTGATGCCTGATGTCAGTGGTCACATCCAGGGATGGAAGAACACAACTACTGAAAAATGTCCTCCATCAAATGTGTAAGTTGTTTCCTGTTTACAACAATTTGCTCCTGTTTCATTGTCTGCCTGTTGTAGATCAAGTTGTATTGACTTACTTTGTCGAAAGTAAGACAGAACACTTTGTAATGGATGATGTAGTACAGCTGTTGAAAACATCACGTCAAAAAGTGAAAACTGAAAAACTATTTGTTATTACACTTTAACAAGCTTTCACGTTACTTTCATTGATCGTTTTGTGAAGACAATGGAAGTACAACTGAATATGATAGCATCAAATATAAACTTGTAAAAAGCTAATTTTTTATAGCTTCAACATTTAATTTGCTATTGAAAAAATTACATACAAAGCAACACATAAACAAATATGTTAGTCGCAAAATAATTAGTTTATTGTTGTCTGTACATTTTATTGTATGTTAACATGTAGACTGGGAGGAGACCCCAGGGAAGACCCAGGACATGCTGGAGTGGTCTGGGAAGTCTGTAAGAGTCCACCCAGAAGAGATGGAAGAAGTTGCTCTGGAAAGAGATGTCTGGACACTCCCTGCTCAAAGCTGCTGCCCCTGTGACATGACGTAAAACCACGAGGAAGAAGATGGATGGATGGATGGAGTTAATATGTCTGAATGTGATATTATGCCTTGGAGTTTAATTTTTTTAATAAAAATAAAAACTAATATAAACAACAATTAAGACTGGTATTTTCTCCAAAGCAGCTTCATACAGAGTTCTTGATGTGTTGTTGTAAGCATGTTTGAGAAGTAAAAGTTATGGAGGTGTTTCATCTGTTTTTCTGTAAAATCTTTGTCAAAAAAAAAGTTCAACTCCAGATGTTCTGTTGGTGTCCAGATGAGCAGCTCTGCAGCTCCAGGCATGTCATTGTCTGCTGAATGAACCTGGAAGAATAAATGTACAATATGTTTTAATGAAGGTTTACAAATACCTGTCACATAAGTACATATACTGAAAATTGCAACATTTACTCACCTGGACATAGAATCCACTTTGCCCATTGGTAAGAAGGTCCTTGTCATCTTCTAAGCATCTGATGTCACAATTTGGCCAACACGAAACTGTGCAAATGACATGGAGCTATTTAGAGGACATTTAATCTGTAGGAGCTGCACAGAGTCCAAAATTCCATCCAGGCTTACTACAAACTAAAAACAGAAGGTGCACACTATCATTGCAAAACACAATTAAAGTAATTAATAAAAATAAAGCAATTATCAGCATTTATTCCACAGTATTGCAGCAGTGTGCCTGCATGACCTGCTTGTATTACACCTGTTTTAAAGTGACTAATAAAAATAAAGCAATTATCAACATTTATTCCTGCTTGTGTTTCACCTGATGTTGAAACTTAAGGCTTTGGCCACGCTCTGTCTGTGCTAATTTAAGATAAATAAGATTGTGTCCCACCTCTTTTAATAAAACGTGCCCAACGTTAGTACTGTAGATACTAAACCTCAGAGCTTTTCAGGCTGTTCTCAGGTTATTCATCGCTTCATCGTAATGTGCTGGTATAAAACTAAATATGCTAGTAAAAGTAATCTGAACAGGTCGATTATGATTATATTGTCTTTATAAATTCACAAGGTTCGGACTTGCACTGGTCGCACATAAACTAACGTAGTTTTCACTCCGAAGTCGCGTACATGTTACACACAAAGTGTCAACAAAACAATTTCAGAAAATGCACTGCTGCACACTTTTGCTGCCCACTTTAAACGGTTCAGAAAATGCACTGCACACTTTAAATAAACAAACGTAGTTTTCACTCCGAAGTCACACACACACACATGTTACACACAAAACTTCAACAAAACAATTTACGTACGAAGGTTCAGAAAATGCACTGCTGCACACTTTAAACGGTTCAGAAAATGCACTGGACACTTTAAATTATGTAAATACACAATAACACCATGTATACTGTGCACAAAACAATTCACAGACTTATATTTTGCTCGTAACTTGCAGCGTACGATGATCCCACGGCTCCATGATGACGCAATTGGCTTATTGACACTGCGCATGCTCGCGCATGCGTATTGACAAAATACATCCCATCTTCACATGGCATCAAGTCTTCACGGGACACCGGCAGTAAGTCAGGCTTGTTTCCAGTGAGAGTTGGACTCCGCCAAGGTTGCCCTTTGTCACCGATTCTGTTCATAACTTTTATGGACAGAATTTCTAGGCGCAGCCAAGGTGTTGAGAGGATCCGTTTTGGTGGCCTTAGAATCGCTTCTCTGTTTTTTGCAGATGATGTGGTCCTATTGGCTTCATCAGGTCGTGATCTACAGCTTTCGCTGGAGCGGTTTGCAGCTGAGTGTGATGCGGCCGGGATGAGGATCAGTTCCTCCAAATCCGAGGCCATGGTCTTGAGCCAGAAAAGGGTAGCATGCCCTCTCCGGGTCGGGGAGGAGGTCCTGCCCCAAGTGGAGGAGTTTAAGTATCTCGGGGTCTTGTTCACGAATGAGGGAAAACTGGAGCGTGAGATCGATAGGCGGATAGGTGCAGCGTCCGCAGTGAAGCGGGCGCTGTACCGGTCTGTCGTGGTGAAGAGAGAGCTGAGTCGAAAGGCAAAGCTCTCAATTTACCGATCGATCTACGTTCCCACCCTCATCTATGGTCATGAGCTTTGGGTTGTGACCGAAAGAACGAGATCTCGGATACAAGCGGCTGAAATGAGTTTTCTCCGCAGGGTGTCTGGACTCTCCCTTAGAGATAGGGTGAGAAGCTCAGTCATCCGGGAGGGACTCGGAGTAGAGCCGCTGCTTCTCCACATCGAGAGGAGCCAGTTGAGGTGGCTCGGGCATCTGGTTAGGATGCCTCCTGGACGCCTCCCTGGGGAGGTGTTCCGGGCATGTCCCACCGGGAGGAGGCCCAGAGGAAGACCCAGGACACGCTGGAGGGACTATGTTTCTCGGCTGGCCTGGGAACGCCTTGGGATTCCCCCAGAGGAGCTGCTCCATGTGGCTGGGGAGAGGGAAGTCTGGGCCTCCCTACTTAGGCTGCTACCCCCGCGACCCGACCCCGGATAAGTGGACAAAAATGGATGGATGGATGGATGAATAGTCCAATATAAACTTATGACTGTGCAGATAATAAATGTACAGCATTTTGTTTATTTGATATAATGTTTGCATAACATTAACCTTGCATAACTGTGGTGTGATGCTGAGAGTTAGTGCTGCAACAGGTTTTGCAGAGTGTGAATTTGCCCAGATCACTTGATGACTGTTCTAATGCAATCTACACTCAGCTGTGTTATGTGATGGAATTGTTATATTGTCAGCTCAGCTAGCATGAATGTTCACTTCAGTCACAGTGTTCAGCCTGACACTAGTGCTTATATTTATCACTGTATGTTTATGTTTGACTTTTAATTGAATGAACACAGCACTACAGGTTGGGTTGTCTTGTTCTTTTTTTGTTTTTTTTTTGTTTAGATTTTGTGATTTTATTGAGATGTTGTATGGTCTGGAGACAGTGTCATTGACAAAAAGACAGGAGAAAGAACTGGAAGTAGCAGAAATGAAGATGCTGAGGTTCTCCTTAGGAGTGACAAGGATGGATAAGATCAGGAATGAGATCATCAGAGGTACAGCACATGTTGAACAACTGGGAGATAAAGTTAGGGAGGCCAGACTGAGATGGTTTGGACATGTCCAGAGGAGGGACAGTGGGTATATTGGTAGAAGGATGTTAGAAATGCAGCTGCCAGGAAAAAGACACAGAGGGAGGCCAAAGAGGAGATATATGGATGCAGTTAGAGAGGACATGAAGGTAGTTGGAGTGAGGACAGAGGATGCAGAGGACAGAGTGAGGTGGAGGAGGATGACTCGCTGTGGCGACCCCTGAAAAGGGAAAAGCCGAAAGAAGAAGAAGAAGTTTCTTCACAGCACTGTATTAGGAGTGGTCACAGAGCCGCTGTTCAACTTGAAGCAAATAAAATGTTTGTTGAAAAAAATATGCCCCTTGAAAAAATAGAATGCCCCCCCTTTGAATTGTTTCTGCAGCCGGGTCTGGCGCACTCACAGACCTGCTGTGAGCGCACCAACTGACCAGCAACATAAAAATGTTTCATGTTTGTCAACATCACATCACATGTCCACATCAGAAGTCCACATCACATGTCCACATTTATATTAAACCAGTGCTCCACAGTCACTGGTTGACTTTAAACAAGGCTTAAAGACCTTTCTTTTTAAGCGAGCCTACTCTGCCTCCACATGATTTTATCTCTGATCTTAGTTGATATTATCATTGTTTTAATTGATTGTATTATTGTTTGTTGTTTTATCACTGATCTTACTTGATTTTGATCACTTGTTTTTTATCTTTAATTTTAGCTGCACTTTGTAGCACTTTGAGATTTTTGTTAATAAAAAGTGTGTTATAAATTAAATTCATTATTATTATTATTATTAAAATAATATATAAAAATTTAGCAAGATACCGGTGCGTTAAACACACACAAAAAAAAATGTAAACAAAGAATCGAGCGCGCACCCACTCACCACAAACTCGCTGTGAGCGCGTGATTTTATATTAAATTAATATGTAAAAATTTAGCAAGATACAGGTACCGTACATTTAACACACAAAAAAAACATGTTAGCTTAGCGGTACCAGGCGACACACGAAGGCAGACATCGTTGTACATTAAACAAAGAAAACGCACGCACACTGACTGACCACAACCTCGCTGTGAGCGTGCGATTTTATATTAAATTAATTTATTAAAATTGAGCAAGATACAGGTACCGCGTATGTTTAACACGCAAAAAAAATAAACCATGTTAGCTGAGCTAGTGGTACCGGTACCAGGCGACACACGAAGACAGACATCTTCGTACATTAAACAAAGAAACGCGCGCGCACTGACAACAAACTCGGTGTGAGCGCGCAATTTTATATTAAATTAATCTATTAAAATTTAGCAAGATACAGGTACGTTTAACACACACACAAAAAACCATGTTAGCTTACCTGCAGACTCACAAAAGCACGAAAAGTGTCCGGTTTGTCCTGGTAGACGGCCGGGTGCTTCTGGGACATGGTGGTCCGGGCTCTGATGGACAGGTCGTGGCGCTTCATGAACCTGAAACACCAGATCGGACCACCAACAAACTCTGTGACACCCATGTCCTTAGCAGCAGAGATTGCGTGGAGGCTCAGCTGGACCGTGGAGACCCCTCTTCCACACGCCCGTTCGGACAGGACCCAGGACTTGACCCTGTCCTCCAGCTGTGGCCACCTGGCTTTCATGCCCCTGTTGGCCCGCTTCATGGCCTGGATCACTCCCTCCGACTTCCTCCAGCCCTGGATCACCTTCTCGCTGACCCCGTATTGGCGGTCAGCGGCGCGGTTCCCGTGAACAATGGCAAATTTCACCACCTCCAATTTAAATTCCGCCGTGTAGGACTTTCTTTTAGGTGGCATGGCTGCTGTTGTCTTCTCTCTCTCTCTCTGTTGTTTTGCTGTTGCTGTATCTCTCCTCACTCACTCTCAGAGATTTAGCCGGGGTGATGGGATTTTATGCTCAATACACAAACAGGTGACGCCATCAAGCACGTCTGCAGGTACTGTACCGGTAAACAGACTACCGGTACAGGTCTCTTTAGCGCCCATAGCGGCAGAAAGTGGTACTACCATGCGCCCCTAGCAGCCGAAAGTGGTACTACCATGCGCCCCTAGCGGCCAAAACTGGTACTGCACTGCCTGCGCCCCTAGCGGCCGAAACTGGTACTGCACTGCGCCCCTAGCGACCGAAAGTGATAACAAGCCATATATAGGTCGCACCGGAGTATAGGTCGCAGGCCTTGAAAAAAGTATAAAGAGGTCCGACCTATACTCCGGAAAATACGGTACCTGTTTTAGTAAAAGTACTTCATTAAAGCTTGTTTTACATTTTACATATTTTATAATAAATTGTTTGGTAATTTATTTTGCACAGTTGACACTTATTTTGTCATCTGTTATGATTTTAACTAGAAACATTTCATTTAATTTCATTGCTGACTTACCTCCTGAATTCAGCTTCTTTGATGTCCTTCGTTCCTTGGTTCATCGTCATCGCTACCTTGTTGCTGTCAATCATGACGTCAGCGATCAGTATCTATCTTGTCCCCCGGTGAAGAACCAGAACCGAGGCTGCATTAAACAGAACCTCCGCCCGCTCGCACGAGCTGCGGGTGACGTAACTGGCTGCGTGCCAGTACGTGCAGCACTGTTTAACGCCCGATCAATCACTAATCGTAGCTGCTGCGGCTCGTGCGTACGTCTCTTTTACACCTAAGCCTCAAATTTCCGCCTGGCATTTTTTACTTGTTTTTCACTAGAAAATATGAAGAAAATGTTCTATGGACAAGTGCTTCAGCACATTTGTTCAGAATATTTAGATCTTTCAATATCTGGCATTATTTTACATTATACTTGTTAAAAAACAACTATTAAACTGTTTAACATCAAGAAAAAACAATAAGCGAAATTAGATTTTAGAGATTTTATGCAAATAAAACACTGCATTTGAACATGCAGTACAGATTTTGCATCATAAATTAACAATTTCAACACTATAGAACATATTTACAATGTTTTTTTTATTCTCACTTATTTTTACAAATAAGAAACAGACTAACAATTCAAATTATTTACAGGCGAATTTCCCCTCCCTACATTTCTCATTATCTTCTACACAAACAAAGTACAAACTGATGAATAGTATATGTTATAGACTTGATATACTATTCCAAAAACAAAATAAAATATAAAAAATGAAATAAAACTATATCCTATTATATGTACCCAGTATAAAACAATTATCCACCAAATAACAGCCCTCATTCATTCAGAAATAAAATTCAAAAAGTTATTAGATTGTTAGATCAAATGTTTTTTCAGCTTTTTCTTCAGAAGAACAAAAAGAAACTTCTCCAAATTCAAATCATCCAGGAATCTCTTTATTGTCTTTTTATTCCTTGATTTGACATAGTTTTATCTGAATCTCTGCTCTGCTACACATGTTTTTCCTGCTCAAGCTGCACTCTGTTCGTGCTGAAGACAAAGGACTCGCTTTCCAGGGCGCGTGCAGCTGACGGAGGGTGACTACCGTAATACCAGCAAAAAGAGCCTAAAAGCGCACTTTTTTTTCTTTCAAACACCGTTTGAATTTTTCTGATAGCACAAACGGTTGCAGAGTTACGGTAATCTAAAAATAGAAAACGTGTGGAAAAAGTGTCGCTAGAGACACCGGCGTTTTTATAGGGTTAAGATTGTGCGTGCGCCAATTGCATAACCTTGTACCTCGGTGCATAACATGCCAATAAAGATATTCTATTCTATTCTAATAAAACTTTTGTATTAAAGGTTCAGTCTGCAGTTTCTGTAGAACTCAAGCACTTAGAAAAAATTTCAACAGGCAAAGCATTCTGATCCCTCCCCCTCAAAGCCATATATGGCTCTGCCCCCCCGTGGTCTGTTGAAATTCAAATCCAAGCTCTGTTTTTATTGGCTGATTTAAATTCAAGCTCTGTTTTTATTGGCTGGTTACAAACTTTGATTTTATTGGCTGGAAAATGGCGGGTCACTTTTTCTTTTTAGAAATGCTTATTTACCACCTGGAGAAGCAAGGGGACAATATTATTATTATTATTTTTTTTTCAGAGATTACCTCTCTAACATCAATCTAGTGACAGAGTGAAGAAACATGTTAAAACTATAATGATAGAAAAGTTACATATAGCAGCTTTAAGTGATTTGATCTCAACTCATCGTCTGGAACTATTTCTGATTACTGAAACCTGGCAAAAACCACAGGACAACAGCTGCTTCTCTGAGCTCCTCCCACCTGGCTGCTCCTACCTGAATGCTCCGCGTGGGTCTGGAAGAGGGGGGTGGCTGGCTGCTGTGTTCAGTGATGCGTTCAAGTGCCGCTTGTTGCCTCAGAAAAAGTACAACAGCTTTGAAATTATGCTGTTTGTGCTGGAATCTGCTAAACCTCTGCTGTGTGGGCTCATTTATCGGCCACCACAATATAATAAGGACTTCCTCAGTGAGTTTTCAGAACTACTGGCTGAACTACTGCCAAAATTTGACTCCCTGCTTTTTTGTGGAGATTTCAACGCACACATCTGCTGCCCAAGTAATCAACTTGGATGTGAGTTTCAGGACCTTCTGAACTCTTTTAACCTGTCGCAATCTTTCTCAGGGTCCACGCACAGTCAGGGTAGGGCTGGACGATATGGCCAATTTTTTTATCACGATATAGTTCTTAATTTCGGTCGATAACGATATAATTCGATATCGATATAAACAATATAAAAGCCTAAAAAAAACTATAAACTATACAAATAAATTAATGTTCACCTTGTATTTGTATTTAGCCCCCAAAAAGATGGAAATCACCATCAAATAAACATAAAATTCTAAACCCAATAATTCTCAGTCAGGTCATCTGGACACTTTCTTTTTCATAGACACATTTCACCCTCCATCCTCCATCCAGATTCTATAAAAAAGAAACTGTCCAGATGACCTGACTGAGAATTATTGGATTTGGTACCTGGATTATTGAGCTTGAACTTTCTTGCCATAAAATTCTCAACTGTGTCAATATTAATAGTTTTAACTTTAAACAACAACTTTAAAGCAAGACACTTAACCCCGAGTTGCTCCCGGTAGGACTGGAAGGCGCCTTGCATGGCAGTCGCCGCTACCGGTGTATGAATGTATGTATGAATGGGTGGATGGTTGGTATTGTAAAGCGCTTTGGGGCTCCTCACAGGGGTCTGGAAAGCGCTATATAAATAAGCTCCATTTACCATTTACCATGTAATGATTGTTCCATATTTAATCTGTTGTATTGAAGTTTGGGGGAAAGCATGCAAAACTATTACAAACCCTGTTTTTATTTTATAAAAAAGAGCTATAAGAATTATTAGTAGGAAGTGCTATGGCCACCCAACAAATATTTCATCAATTGAAATTATTAAAATGTTATGATTTGGTTGAACATAGTATTTTACAAGTCATGTATAAAACAAAACAAAAAAATTACCCCCAAATATTCAATCAAAATTTGTTAAAAAAGTTATTAAACCCTGAAGGGAATGTAAATGTTTGTAAAATCTTCATTTAGAACTAGTGTGAAGGAGCTGAGTTGTAAATCAGGAAACAGGATTGTGTTATCACCATAAACATTTCTAAAACTATATATTTTAAAAGATGATTAAATCATAGTTGTTGGGAAGGTCTGGTGAAGTGAAGGTTGTTGTTTGTTTGTAGTTATTTTGTATTTTTTTAAACAAGGGGTAGATATAACACTATTTTCGTCTTTCTGCACCTTTTCATTCAGTGTTTTTTTGTTGTTGTTTGTTTTATCTTGGATTAAAAAAACATGCAGCGCTGGGAGGGCTGTTTGTTTCAGTACGTCGTAGATTCAGAGAAACGTTGGCTCAAACTTTATTGTTCTTCATCTTCTGACGCTCATATCGAGTGGAAACTCCAGATTAAATAAGTTAGATGTTTCCACCGCTAGTTAGAATAATGTCTATGGTTAGAACGACTCTCCGTCACGTTTTGAAAAATAAAGAAACCGACGAGTAGGACTCGCTGCAGAAGAAACCTGCAGTTTAACTAAACCGAACTACGTCCACACCGACGAATTAGTCTTTCCTCTCTCATCAGTGATGTCGTCTCTTTCGCTTGTGAAACTTTGTTCCGTCACATTCTGACGTCATGAGCACTCGTTTTGAAGCGAAAACGACTAGCTTAGCTTTTAGCCTGCTACCGCTAACGTTTGCTGCTGGACTGAGCGCTGCGTAACAACGACGTCACCACGCACGTTGTGTCACAACTTTTTCTGTCCGGGCGGGTTGTTGAAGCAGCCGTTTCAAGCCGAACAGAAAAAGAAAAACGTCAGTGAAACGTTGTAAAATCCTATCGAAATATCGAAAATATGCTTAAACTTCATATCATCGTTATTGAATAAAAGTATATCGCGATATTTATCGTTATTGAATTATTGTCCAGCACCAAGTCAGGGTCATACACTGGACTTAATTATCTCCCACGGCCTTCACATATCTGCTGTGGAGATTCTGGACACCTGTATTTCAGACCACTTTCCCATCTTATTTGAATTTTCCATCCCTCCTGCACCGAAGGCTGTTCTCACAGCACATCTCTGACGCTCCATCACCCCATCCACTCCAAGTCAGTTCACTGATGCCTTTAAGAGCACTGACTTATACTCTGCCGTCAGCCTGGACCCATCTCTACATCCTGAGGACTTCATCACCTCCTTCCATCACACCTGCACAACAATCTTGGACTCCATCGCTCCTCTCAAACAGGCATCTTCAAAAATCAAACCACCTCCATGGCTCAACAAAACAATGCGGGCTCTTCGACAACGCTGCAGGAAAGCAGAGCGAAAATGGAGGCGCGACCGGCTTCATGTGTCCCAGGGAATACTGAGAGACTGTCTCTGTGATTATCAAAATGCTGTTAAGCAGGCCAAGTCACAGTACCTCTCCAATTTAATCTCCACTAGCTCTAACCGGCCGAGGACGCTATTTAGCACAATCCAGTCTGTCATCAATCCCTCTGTCAATGTTCTGAAAACTGCTACACAGTCTACCTGTGACGACGTTCAGAGCTATTTTGTCAACAAAATAGACTCTATCAGGCAGAACATTGTCAGTCCATCCAACATAGTCCAATCATGTGCGTCTCAAATAACCACAGCTGTTTTTGACGAGTTCGACCTAGTTTCACTACCTCACCCCATCAAGGTGGTTCAGCAGATGAAACCAACAAACTGTTCTCTGGACATCATTCCCTCTAAAATGTTCAAACAGTCCTTTGATGTAATTGGTCCTTGTGTTTTGTCATTTATTAATGGCTGTCTATCTTCAGGTTATGTGCCATCTGCTTTCAAACACGCTGTGGTCAGGCCTCTTCTCAAAAAACCAGGCCTAGATCCTACAGCTCTCTCTAATTTCAGGCCAGTTTCCCATCTGTCATTTTTATCGAAGGTCCTGGAAAAGATTGTTTTTATTCAACTTCAATCTTTTCTAGAGCTCAACAACCTGTTTGAAAATTTTCAATCTGGTTTTCGAGCCCGTCACAGTACTGAATAAGCACTGCTCAAAGTGCAGAATGACATTCTTCTGTCTCTGGATGCAAAAAACCCTGTTCTGCTGGTGATGTTAGACCTTTCAGCAGCTTTTGACACCGTCGACCATCAGGTACTAATCAACCGCTTGTCTCAGCTGGTTGGCCTCCAGGGAGCTGTGCTAGAGTGGTTCAGATCTTACCTAACTGGGAGAACTTTTTCTGTCATGATAGGTGATCTGTCCTCCTCTTCATCAACCCCTCTGACCTCTGGCGTACCACAGGGATCCATTCTGGGGCCAGTCCTCTTCTCTCTTTACATGCTGCCATTAGGATCAATCATTGCACGTCATAATCTGTCTTTTCATATGTATGCAGACAATTTACAAATCTATCTGCCAGTCACTCCCAACCCCTCACTCATGTAAGATATTTGGGAGGAGGTCAATATTAAACTGACCTCTTTATCCTTAATTATTTACCTATTCAGGTTGAATAGTAATTTCACGGATTCTTTTCTTTTTCAGTTTACCCAATATTTCTGTGATCTTTATGATGGATAAATTGACCATGAAGCCATTAAGTGACAGAGAGACATTAACTTTAGTTTGGTATGCCAAGAGACACTACCATCCATCCATCCATCCATCCATCCATCCATCCATCTTCTTCCGCTTATCCGGGGTCGGGTCGCGGGGGTAGCAGCCTAAGTAGGGAGGCCCAGACTTCCCTCTCCCCAGCCACTTGGAGCAGCTCCTCCGGGGGAATCCCAAGGCGTTCCCAGGCCAGCCGAGAAACATAGTCCCTCCAGCGCGTCCTGGGTCTTCCTCTGGGTCTCCTCCCGGTGGGACATGCCCGGAACACCTCACCAGGGAGGCGTCCAGGAGGCATCCTAACCAGATGCCCGAGCCACCTCAACTGGCTCCTCTCGATGTGGAGAAGCAGCGGCTCTACTCCGAGTCCCTCCCGGATGACTGAGCTTCTCACCCTATCTCTAAGGGAGAGTCCAGCCACCCTGCGGAGAAAACTCATTTCAGCCGCTTGTATCCGAGATCTTGTTCTTTCGGTCATAACCCAAAGCTCATGACCATAGATGAGATGGAGACACTACCATTTATTTAAAATAAATCAACTAAAATTAACACCATTACACTTGATTGATAGATTTTTCACTTTCTTGCAATTTAACACGTCAGCACATTTAAATTATAACACAACAGACATAAATACGGATGTCAATATACTTAGTCTGTGGCTCTTAGATTAATATAGTTTCCAGCCTAGAATTTGAGAGAGGGAGAGGTTGAAGAATGAGGAAGAAAGGGAAGTTTAAGGAGTTATCTATTTTGAGTTTAACCAGAAATTACACTCCTCCGTACGAGAACCAGCTCGACTTCACAGCACAATCCAAGAAACATCCGCAACCCTGTACCTGTTTGACGTTCAGTCTCGGTTGGTAGTTAGAGAAGCAGTCTGAGCCTCACAGGTTCTGGGCCTATGAAGTCCGGTGTACCTCGGTGTGTTCATGGATTCACGTGTCGTGACGCCTGCCTTCTTCGTCAAAGACAGTGGCAGCTTCTGGGTTAGTTTCAAAATAAAGCTTTCCTCAAGAAAGTCATAGAGAGCTTTTGCTCTGTGAACTTCATGGAGTCATCCATGAAGTTCCAGCTGATAAGTCAGTCTTTGGCTTTTGACCAACGTAATCAGCTGCCAAGGCAGAGAGCTTTCAGGTCTCTGTCCATTCAAACTCTGCACGTTCACACTCTGCACGTTCACAGAAGCAAACGTTTTTCTAAAAGTGTTGAGACCAGGCACTCAGTCCCTGATTGTTTTTTGTGCCGGGAGAGGGACAGAAAGAGTGACTGAGAAAGTCAAGGTTAACAGGGTGGTTTGTTTAGAAAAACAAAGAGAATAGTTTATAGAGAGTGTCTGAGTGAGGAGACTTTCAGACGCTAGTGAGAGTTTTAGCTGTCCCTCAGGATAAAACAAAACTGAACAAGTCAGTTTGACATATTATTCAACTCCGACACTCATTAGACACTTTCATTTGCAGAAGTGACACAGTAATGTTTCACATTACAGAATAACACAGCATAATATATGTGATCATAAGACATATTGTAAATTACAACACTGCTCATGAATAAACACAGGTGATGCTCTGATTATATTTGTATAATAATAATAATAAACTTTATTTGTATAGCACCTTCCTACAATGCCTTGCATTGACCAAGGTGCTTAACAGGATAAAAAGATGAATAAACTGGAACAATAAATCAGTGAAAATAGAATAAAAAACAACAGTAACAAAAGAAGGCAATGGAAATAAAAAATGCTACATACTAAAATACCAAAAGTAATAAAAGTTACACACTGAAAGCTTTTTTGAACAAGTGGGTCTTCAGTCTGGTTTTGAACAGAGTCAGATCAGAGGTGGCACGCAGCTCAAGGGGGAGGCTGTTCCAGGCTTTTGGGCCGGCAACAGAAAATGACCGGTCTCCCCATTGTTTGTACCTTGAGCGAGGCACCTCCAGCAGGTGTTGACTGGCAGATCGTAAAGCTCTGCCGGGCTGATGGGCTTTCAAAAGTTCTGAGATGTAGAGAGGTGCAAGTCCATTCAGAGCTTTGAAGACAAACAGCAGCAGCTTGAACTGTATCCTGAACTGAACCGGGAGCCAGTGTAGAGAGGACAGGACAGGAGTGATGTGTTCATATTTTCGTGTGTTGGTCAAAAAGCGCGCGGCAGAGTTCTGTACAAGCTGTAAACGGGAGATGGAGGATTGATTAATACCAACATACAAAGCATTACAATAGTCAAGTCTGGAGGTCACAAAGGCATGGATGGCCTTCTCCAGATCACCACGGCTGAGAAATGACTTGACTTTAGAGAGCAGACGGAGCTGGAAAAAGCTGGTCTTGACAACAGAACTGATCTGTTTATCAAACTTTAAGTTGGAGTCAAGCTGCACTCCAAGATTTCTGACCACCGGGTTGAAGTGGGGGAGGGGAAAACCAACACTGGGACTGGGAAGGATGTTGCTGGTGTCATCGGGTGCACCAAATAAAATGCATTCAGTTTTATCTGTGTTTAGGTGGAGGAAGTTTTGAGACAGCCAGTACTTAATGTCATTTAAGCAGTTGACAAGAGTGTTTGAACTGAGTGAGGGGTTGGGAGTGACTGGCAGATAGATTTGTAAATCGTCTGCATACATGTGAAAAGACAGATTATGACGTGCAATGATTGATCCTAATGGCAGCATGTAAAGAGAAAAGAGGACTGGCCCCAGAATGGATCCCTGTGGTATGCCAGAGGTCAGAGGGGTTGATGAAGAGGAGGACAGATCGCCTATCATGACAGAAAAGGTTCTCCCAGTCAGGTAAGATTTGAACCACTCAAGCACAGCTCCCTGGAGGCCAACCAGCTGAGACAAGCGGTTGATTAGTACCTGATGGTCGACGGTGTCAAAAGCTGCTGAGAGGTCTAACATCACCAGCAGAACTGGGTTTTTTGCATCCAGGGACAGAAGAATGTCATTCTGCACTTTGAGCAGTGCAGATTCACTGTGACGAGCTCGAAAACCTGACTGAAATTTTTCAAACAGGTTGTTGTGCTCAAGAAAAGATTGAAGTTGAATAAAAACAATCTTTTCCAGGACCTTTGATAGAAATGACAGATGGGAAACTGGTCTGAAATTAGAGAGAGCTGTAAGATCTAGGCCTGGTTTTTTGAGAAGAGGCCTGACCACAGCGTGTTTGAAAGCAGATGGCACATAACCTGAAGTTAGACAGCTGTTAATAAATGACAAAACACAAGGACCAATTACATCAAAGGACTGTTTGAACATTTTAGAGGGAATGATGTCCAGAGAACAGTTTGTTGGTTTCATCTGCTGAACCACCTTGGTGAGGTTAGGCAGTGAGACCAGGTCAAACTGGTCAAAAACAGCTGTGGTTATTGCAGACGCACATGATTGGACAGTGTTTGATGGGCTGACAATGTTCTGCCTGATAAGAGTCTATTTTGTTGACAAAATAGCTCTGAAAGTCGTCATAGGTAGACTGAGTGGCAGTTTTCAGAACATTGACAGATGGATTGATAACAGACTGGAGTGTGTTGAATAGCGTCCTCGGCCAGTTGCAGCTGGTGGAGATTAAATTGGAGAGGTACTGTGATTTGGCCTGCTTAACAGCATGTTGATAATCACAGAGACAGTCTCTCAGTATTCCCTGAGATACATGAAGCCGGTCCCGCTTCCATTTTCGCTCTGCTTTCCTGCAACGTTGTCGAAGAGCCCGCGTCGTTTCGTTGAGCCATGGTGATGGTCTGTTTTTTGAAGATGCCTGTTTGAGAGGAGCGATGGAGTCCAAGATCGTTGTGCAGGTGTGATGGAAGGAGGTGATGAAGTCCTCAGGATGTAGAGAAGGGTCCAGGCTGACAGCAGAGCATAAGTCAGTGATCTTAAAGGCATCAGTGAACTGAGTTTGGGAGGATGGGGTGATGGAGCGTCAGAGATGTGCTGGGAGAACAGCTTTCGGTGCAAGAGGGGTGGAAAATTCAAATAATATGGGAAAGTGGTCCGAAATACAGGTGTCCAGGATCTCCACAGCAGATATGTGAAGGCCGTGGGAGATAATTAAGTCCAGTGTATGACCCTGGCTGTACATGGCCCCCGAGACAGACTGCGACAGGTTAAAAGAATCCAAAAGGTCCTGAAACTCAGATCCAAGTTGATTACTTGGGCAGCAGGTGTGTACGTTGAAATCTCCACAAAAGAGCAACGAGTCAAATTTTGAATTATTATTATTAATTATTAATTGTATTAGAACAAAATCAAAGATAGAAATAGTCTTGTTTTGAGTGAATCTGTCCTTTGATTCAAACTAATAAATTGTGTTAAATATCTGGTTACTGAAAGGGTCAGTGAAAAGCATCACTGAAGAGTTCAAAACACTTCAGTTTGACCCTGGGTAGGTCCACTACATCTCCCCCCTTTTGGAAGTCATAGCCAGTCCTTGGGGATGAGGTCCAACACGAAAGGATACCTTGAACTGTCTTTGATCTTGAAGTAATCCAGCAAGTGGAAGAAGAAAAATAAAAAATTATAATCCCATTAAGTTTTTTGGAACTTCCATACTGTTCGTAGGTAATCCCCAAAGGTGGGCACAGACCGCTAGGGGAGCGCTAAATCGCTATTCCGCTTACAGTGGACCTAAACTTTTTGTCAGCGTTTTTGTGAATTGACTAACTTTTATAATTCATAAGCGGATTTCTGCTATTTTTATTTAAAATGCAGTACCGCTAATAACTAATTATCTATCAGTAAAAACCAATAAACTTATTTACAAGCTCATAATGCTGCTTGTTTTACCTTTTTCCCTACCGTAAACAGCAGAGAGGAGGAGGGTGTGAGGGTGAGGGAGGGTTGGAGGGGGGAGGGAGCAGAGGGGGGGATCTACCATGTAGGTAAATGCCTGGGGATCCCATCAGCATGAGGCCCCGGCCCCGCCGCGCCCCGGCCAGTCACCTAATTCCTAACATTGATCCTGCTTGTTAATCTACATTTAACATAAAAATAATTATAGTTACGATGAAAACAATCATTAAATAAGCAATTTAAAAAACGGTTGATTTCATTATCCCCCTACTAAAAATGGACTATTCCATCTCGACAGCTTCCGGGTTAGAGGTGAACTCAGAGGCTAATTCCGTGGCTAGCTGTTTGTGCTGGGTACTTGGACAAATCCTTAGAATACCCAGCTGTTTCAAGCCAAATTAACGCGGCCGGGGGATTCTATTTTGTGTTCTGTGTATACCACGCGACGGTGAGTCGTTATTTTCATGTATTTTTATTACTTTTCATTAAATCTGTTGAGTACCTATAGACGCTAACTGTCTGCCGGTTGGTTGTGGGTTACTAATGGAAATCCTTAGAAAACCCAGCTGTTTCAAGCCAAATTAACGTGGCCGAAGGATTTTATTGTGCGTTTTGTGTCGACCATTCGACGGCGAGTCGTTAGTTTTATGTATTTGGGTTACTTTCATCATGTATAAATGCCGTGGCGACACACCCGTGTATTTGAGATTTAAACGTGGTGTTGACCGATGCTGCCTTTTTGGGTGAGCAGGTACTCATCGATCTGTTCACCAAATATAACACACCCATCCCCTCCAGTGCAGCTGGAGATGAGCACAGAAGAACAGTCAGAGTAGCCTGAAGTTGAGGAAGGGCAGGGAATAAAACTGTTACACTAAGTGACTAAAAACATTTTTTTTCTATTTCTCATGTTTTATAATCAAAAAAGGCGTTCAATACAAGATCAACTGGACTTTATTTGTTGCAGAAAACGTTTCACCCTTTATCCAAAAGGCTTTTTCAATCCAGAATGGCAGCTGTAAGACTGAGAAGAAGTTTTATACTAATAAAACGCATAAAACTTCAGTCTCACAGCTGCCATTCTGAACGTTTTCTGCAACAAATAAAGTCCAGTTGATCTTGTATTGAACGCCTTTTTTGATTTTATCATGTCCTGGACGACTGAGAATTTTCACCAGCTTATGTTTTATAGGCATTTTGTTGTGTATATACTTTTTATATTTTTATATATTTGTTTAATCACATTGTGTTTATTTACTCATGGCCACCACAATTTTTGAGTAGATGTGTTTTTTCAGTAATACAGTAAAATAGTGTCTGGAAATGTTTTTTTATTTCTTCTTTATTTCTTTCCAAAGAAAATCAAGGTTTTCATGCATGCACATGACATGTGCACAGAAATTAACAAGCACAAATTCACAGCTTTTTCATTTTGTGGCTTAAAAATAAATCATTAAATAATAAACAATAAACTTTATTTGTATAGCACCTTCGTCATCTGTATACCCATAATGCATTGCAGGGCACTTCAGTTTTCCAGAAAACAGTTAAAAATAAGTTTATCGATGCATTTTTAATGAAAAATCTACAATAAACAAACAAAAAAAGGACAAAGAAGCAGTCGAAAAGCATTCCACACATTAAACAACTTTTAAAATTTTGGACCCTGAGTGAAAGTTGTATTTTAATAGATGACACCCGGAGCGAATCGCTGTTAAAAAGTAGGGCAAGGTGAGGTGTATATTAGTTTATACGCCTGTAGTTGGCAGTGTGGTGCAGATATTGCAAAACGTTGCTGGCTACAAATTGTTGAATATAAATAGCGGATTAGATTAGCTTCCCCTAATTTTGATAAGGCCTTTGTGCATTTGAAATTGTGGACCTAAAAAAATTAATAAGCGTTTTAGAAATTGTGGAACTAATTTTTTAATTAGCGGTGCCCAGCTTTGGTTTTAGCGATGTTACATGTTGTCCGGAGCGGAAACAGCTGAACGTCACGTGACGTGAATGTTCGCTACGGCAGAACTGAGTCTGCAAATCTGTTTCCATCTGTCGTTTTGCGCATCTGCTTATTTTCGAAGATCCCAAAAACCACTTCAAGCGAGCGTATAAACTTTTTGGCGAATTTGAGGAAGTAAATTCGCATTTTGCCGTTTCCATTCAGCTTTTCTGCTGCGATACTTCAAAATGCACATCTAGAAACCTTGATGGAAACACGGCTAGTGTGATGAGTCATGGCGTTGTCCTTCTTTTGGTCAAAAAGGTTGAGTTAGCTCTTCTCTGACCACAACACTTTCTTCCACATGTTTAGGGTAGAAATTACAAACAGGCCATCTTTTTTCTTTAAGCTGTGCCATTCTTCAGCGCTGTTCAGCCCCATCAGGGTTATCTTTGGCCTCCTGGATGTTTCTCTGATTAATGCCCTTCTGTTCATGGCCTATGAGATTTGTAGTCAATCTTAGTACTTTTATTGTGGTGGAATCATTTTTTTTTTTCATTTCCCGATAATAGATTTACTGTTGCTGTGTGAAATGCTCAAGGTTTTGGTATTTTTTATGACCCGAATGTACTTCTCCAAAACTTAGTTTCTGGTCTTCATGATGTATGTTAAGTGATAGTCCTTACTACTTAAAGGTGTTGCTCCGGATTCTGGGATATTTACAACAAGCATGGATTATTTATTTATTTATTTTTATTTTTATTTTATTATTGGTCATAATTAGATCATTTGCCAGATGATCTACAGGTGAATCTTAATAAATTGTATCTTCTGAAGGTAATGGAGTTTCAAAGAAAGGTGGTTCAATTAATATGCAAACTTCTCAGTTTTTGACTTTTTAAAACAATCCAAAACCCATTTTTCCCTCTTTTTAGCTTAAATAATCTAATGTAATTTTGGAGAAAAGTTGTTTTAAGTCAGATTTAAAATTCTATAAAAAGCCAGGTTGTAAAACAACAAAACGGAAAGATGTCCAACAGGGTTGAATGCATCACTGTAGTAGATTTCAGCAGCTTCGAAAATTAAATATACATTTCTAGAACTAGACTAGAGTCTGTTTTGTGGCGTCACAGTGCAGGAAGAGCTCACACCTGTTTGTCCATGTTCAGGTGAAATCAGCTTCCTGTTGCCTTTCTCAGAATGTGACAGCGGGCTGTTAGTGCCACTCCCCGTGGTGATTCCCGGACCAATTGAATGACACTCCCCAACGTGTTACAGGAAGAGCATGTGAGAAGTGGATCACCAGCACTTATCACGACAGGGTTTCACTGCAGCTCAACTTCCCACGGGTTTGCAGGATAGGGTGAACATTTTACTCGGAGTGCTTCCTTTAAATCGTCAGAAGAGCGTCACTGAAATGTCTGTGAAAAGGCTTTCAGTCCCCCCGCTCAGCTCGATGGGACACTCCGGCTACCCACTCTTTTGCATAAAATTCATTCATTCATTCATTCAACCTTTATTTATACAGGCTAGCCTCGTTGAGTCACGGGGACTCATTTACAAGAGGGACCTGTCTCACTCACACCAAACAACCATCCACTCTCACACTCACACCTAGGGTCAATTTAGAGTCACCAATCAGCCTAACAAGCATGTTTTTTGGTCTGTGGGAGGAAACCGGAGTACCCGGAGGAAACCCACGCATGCACGGGGAGAACATGCAAACTCCACCCAGAAAGGCCCCGGACCGGGATTTGAACCGGCAACCTTCTCGCTGAGAGGCAGCAGCTCTACCAGTTGTGCCACCGTGCTGCCCCAAAAAATGCCTCGTCAATCGCTGCACTCCCTTTGGGTGTCTGCAGCTAAGTTTGCGATTGTCTGGGAGTGGACGACACAGCTGGCCTCTACCTGCCTTTTACTTTATTAATGAACCCAAGAGATTTAATGTTGTGCTGAAAAAGAACGAGGTGTTTCCATGGAGGTTTGCAATGTATCTGCATTATTAATGATTACTGTAATATTAATTGTTTTTTACTTTTCTTCTTATTTACATAATGTAAGTCACTTAATAATTTAAAATGAATGACAGAGGCTGCTAATGGTGAGATTAAAATAGTTAAAGCCCAAGCTTTTCTGAAGGAATGCATATCATCTGCCGCCAGTGGTGGGCACAGTTCCGCTAATCTACTAACAGCTAAAAGCAGAACTAACTTTGTTTACCAGATTAGCACTTTTGCTTACTTTGGAAACCGTTAGCACAATTATCTTCTGCTAAATTTGGTTACGCCAACTTTAAGTCCGTTAACAGAATTCACAATCGTGTTTCTGTTTATTGTGGGAGTGTCTCCCATCATTTTTTTAGGCAGGCTACTGGCTTATTATGCGTACATGTGACAAGAAGTGATTGGTTGAGTCAGCGGTGGTAAGCTGAAGGCACGCTACGTGTATACGTGACTGGATTTGATCGGTCGATGCAGCTTCAACAGGAAGGAGATGAAGACATATGACTAGGCCTGCCACGATAACAAATTTTGCTGGGCTATTATTTGTCTCAGAAATTATTGCGATAAACAATAATATTGTTTGAAATTTGACAATTAGTAATCATTGTCAAATTTAAGAAAAAATGTTTGTTAATTTGTTTTGGGTTTACTACCTTGTTTTGACCACCGGATGGTAGTATAAGACTTTAAAACGGCAGATGGATAGTGAGGGAGCGAGCAGCATGTCTCTTTAAGAAAAAATGGAGGGAGGCCCCTTGACGTGACACGGGCTTTCTCTCTTTCTTTTTTTTCTCTCCAGTTTTCACAGTGGCGGACGCTCGTTGTGGTTTGAGCTCTTTAGCTTCGACAAGACGGATATCTTTTTCCCCGAGGTCGACCTGTTAGCTTAGCTCGTAGCTTAGCTTCTCAGCTTAGCTGCTTTTAACAATCTAAAAATGCGATTTTGGCTAATTAAATTTTATTTGAAAGATAAAAGAGAAAGGAAGGTGTCAGTGAAGCGCACCGGAGTTTATCCTGTTTTCATCCAGTGTCTTCAGAAAGAGAGAGACACAAAGAACGATAAAACCGATAATTGAAAATGAGGCAGATAATTTTCATTTATCATGCGATTAATTGATTTATTGTTTATCGTGACAGGTCTACATATGATGTAGACTGACTGACAGTTACCTTAGCGGTTAACGGCTTAGCATTAGCCAAGCTATTTTTTTATTTAGCAGAATATGGCTTAGCGAAGCTAACTTTGTTTAGCTGTGCCCATCTTTGCCGCTATCTTTAATGTCAGTGTTAGGTTTATCCAATAAACATTTTTCAGTGTTTCCCCTGCCATTACGAGATGCATTCGGCCTATCTTTAAAGGTGCTATGTGTAACTTTCTGTAGAGCGCAGAACTTAGAAAAAATTTCAACAGGCAAAGCATTTTGATCCCTCCCCCTCAGAGCCATATATGGCTCTGCTCCCCCTGGCCCTGCTGAAATTCAAATTCAAGCTCTGTTTTTATTGGCTGGTTACAAACTCTGTTTTTATTGGCTGGTTAATGGCGGGTCACTCTGTGTTTTTAGTGTTTTTATAAATGCTGATAGAGAAGCAAGGGGACTATAGTTTTTTTCAGAGATTACTTTGTCTAACATCAGTCTGTCAGTAGATAGTGACAGAGTGAAGAAATATGTTAAAAAATATATTGTTAGAAAAGTTACAGACTACATTACAAAGTTACATAGTGCAGCTTTAAGACGACTGTGTGTAATTCAGTCATGTTGTATTATGCCTTGGTGCAATGTCAATGTCAATAAAGATATATTCTATTCTTCTATATTCTATTATACAAGTAAGGTGCCACGCCCTGTCAAGAGAACTGACCGCCCCGCCCACCGAACCCCACCCCGAAGGTCGACAATAGCCGGCACTTACATGGCACTAAGCAAGTGATGCACAATACAGACATGCTAGCTGAAAAGCTATGATTATGGAGGTAGCGCTCCATGTCCACTCACTCTGACCCCCTCCCCCCACCCTCCGTTTGAAAGATACAGTACCTACAGCATGCAACAGACGTGTCTCTGTCTCCACCACCCAATGTCGACACAAATATCACAGAAAATATGAGCGCCCTGCCAAGGCAAGTAAACTAGAAGAAACACTGTTTTCTAAAAGTTACGTTAAAATTCACCCAGTGGTTCATGAGACATGTCGGTAACAGACATGCACACGCATGCACAAGCTAAAACGTTATCCTCTGTGTTTGCTTTTCAGCGTGGAGCATTAAATATATGTAATAAATCATATCAAAGTTGTACTTTGTATTCCGTGTACACACTTTTCCTCATGCAATGGTGGCAATAAGCTGACAAAGGCAACCGATCAGAAAATGCTTTTAAGTGGTGCCCGGTAGGTCATAAACAATCATCTTGTGTGGGTTTGTGAGGTAATCCACTACTTAAACACCAACTGAACCATGGGCATTAAAGACACACAATGTTATTATTATTATTATTTTTAAAGAGATCTAAAAGTAACATTTTCACTATCTCAACACATCGTTGTTGACAACACGCACACACTTGTTTCTTTTCACTGACAGGCGAGTAATTGGGGTTAGCTATGAGCTAGCATCACAAAGATAAAAAAGATTAATGTAAGAATGCTGCTGAGCGGGTGTGTGTGCATGTGTATCAACAGATTTTTGCTCTTTATTTAAATAACGAGCATTTTAATGAGCGATGATAAGACTGTTAGCTTCTCAGAAAAATCAACCCAAAAAGAGCTTAAAAAAACAAGAGAGCGAACAAAGAATGAATGAGTTACCCTTATCTGCAAAACCGGCTGCAGATTTGGCAAATTAACAATCTGAATACCCGATTGACTCGAGACGGAAAATATCGTCTCCCCGCTGATGTTATCAAATTATTGAAGTGTCTATATAATGAATGAGACGCGTCTGAGCCTGACTCCTGTGTTTTTAATGCAGCTTTTCATTTTTTCATGTCGGGAGTGTCACTTTTTTTTTTGTTCACGTCTCAGACAAATGACAATCCATTGAGACGTGTTGTTTCCACATATATGCACACAATACACAATACTTAACTTTCAACCATCCCACACAGCTGTGCCTCTTAAATCCTGCTCTTAATGTGAGCAGGCAACCAAATGTGTGCTCTTACAGTCGTGTCAGTGGTAGGAGGCTCATTAATCATTCCCTTCTCCAGTAAAGATGATTATTCCTCACACTCAGGCTGTGCTGTTCTCACAAGCATAGAGCAACAATATACGTGTCAATATCACCCAGTTTTATGATCGCTTTTTATTTATTTGTAATATTCCCTCATGTACAAATGGATCCAGTTAAACACCGCCAGCAGCCATTTTTCTTGCTGTGCTCGAGCTTTACAGAAGCAAAATGATTTTTACTCTGAGGGAACCTGGCGGCACACCTGCTGACGGTGATAAAGGCTCAGCGGAGGGCAGATATGTTGAAGTTTTCCCTCACAACAATGACAAATGTGGCACCAGCAAATTTACAAAACATGTCAAATATCACCGGCCTTTAAATAATGGAAACCCGGGGTCTCCGTGTGGTATTTAGTCATGATACGGCTTTTAAAAATGTTCCTGCTGCACATGGTAAGAGAACAAATGAGTCATGAGCCGCATCTGCAAAGACGGATAATGGAATTTATATTTGACTCGATCCATTTTTCATACGTATAAATTATGATCCTGTGCTGGTTCCACACTGTGGTTTGGCTTTAATCCAAGCATTTTCTTGGGATTAGTTAACTTCCAAGATGTATTTGTTTAGGCTTTACTTTTACAAGAGTCCTTTTTAGGATTAGGAATTTAATTTATCGTGAAAATGTAAAAGAGCAGTGTGAGCTCTTAATTTGCACAGGTTACTTTATTGTTTTAGTTTTACATCTGTTTTATTTGAATTTCTTTTTCACTACCGTTTTATTTTTTTGGTTAGCTCTAAGCACAAATCATGGATGTTTTGATGGACTGCTGAAGCAAATGCAGGTTTGGGAAAATCATAATTTGTAGAAAACTTACATTTTTACTTGACATAGTGGTTTTACTTACTTAAAAAAACTTAGCATTCATTGTGAAAATGAAATGGCTTTAATTTGCAGTTAAATATTAAAATTTACCATTTTTATGCAAAATCAAATATGTTGTCCCACTTCTCAGAACTGTCCCACTTCTTCAAGTAAGAACCAACTTCAAGTTATCACAACTCGGAAATATAACTTTGTTTTCATGAAAGCACAGATACAGTATGTGGATGTTTCTTTGTTTGTAAAACTTTCATCAGCTCAGTCCAGTGACATGTCATCAACATATTAAACATGGTTCACCTTTGAAACTGTACGGGGAAACGTGTGTATTTTCTAACAAGTTTTAATTGCCAGCTAGTCTTCAACAGTCACAGCTCACTGAGATCCCACCATTACTGCATAAGTTGTTGTTTTCATTAGAGCCCTACCAATATATTGGAAGGGCCAATGTTTTGGGCTGATACAGGCGTTTGGGTACATATCAGTATCTGTGATATTTGGCCCATTTTACACCAATATAAAAACTTGTTAGTTTCATTTTCATCCCTGAAATGCTGGTAACGAGCCGTGTTCTTACTTGCAAACGCTGTAATTGTATAGTGTATCCAGCAGAGGGCGCATTCATTCATTCATTCAACCTTTATTTAGTCAGGTAAATCTTATTGAGCTTCGAGGGCTCATTTACGAAAGTGACCTGCTACAAACTAAAGAATGATGAACAGCAATGGTACAAGTACATTAAACAATAGACAAAAGAAAAAGAAAAAGTAGCAAAAACTAGCAAACATTATAAGGTAGATGTACAAAATCAAAAACAGGAACAAATCAGCATTGGTTTTTGCCAGGATTCCAACAGATTCTGAAAATCATTTAGAGAGGTCAGGGCCGAGAGCTTCAGATCTTTTTGTAAGATATTCCAGGAAGCAGGAGCAGAGTAGGAGAAGGCCCTTTTTCCAAGTTCAGTCCTCACTGACGGAACACTGCAGGTAATCATGTCCTGAGAGCGCACACTGTAGCTGCACTCACGAAAAGACATGTAGGAGGAGATGTATGAGGGCAGCAGACCAAGAAGTGATTTAAAGATGAAGATGTACCAGTGGAAGAGTCTGCGTGAGGTTAATGATGTCCAGTTAACCAGTGAATACAGGGTGCAGTGGTGGGTACGATAATCACAGCCAGTTATGAATCTTAGTGCACCATGATAGACCACATCCAACATCCGCAGGGTGCTTGTAGGAGCATTCATGTAGAGAATGTCACCGTAATCAATGGAGGGAAGGAAAGTCACAGATACAAGGCGTATCCTAGCATTCAGTGTTAGACATGATTTATTTCTGAAAAAGAAACCCAGTTTAACTTTCAGTTTCTTCACTAGGTTTTCCACGTGGAGTTTAAAAGAGAGATGTGAATCGACCAGGATACCCAAATATTTATATGAGTCAACAAACTCAATAGGGACACCATTTGATGATAAAATCAGAGGAAGATCTGCTGGGACCGACTTCCTACTTGAAAAAAACATCCCTTTTGTTTTATCAGCATTTAGGACAAGTTTGAGACGGAACAAATCTGACTGGATGATGTCAAAAGCGGATTGCAGTAACTGGAAAGCCTTAGCTACTGTTTTAGCTTGGCAATAAACAACTGTATCATCAGCATAGAAATGTAAGGATGCATCAGGGATGCTCTGACCTACATTAGCTATGTAGATTGTAAAGAGGGTGGTCCTAAAACTGAGCCTTGTGGTACACCATTTTTAACTGTTAAATAGCTGGAAGAAGTACCATTATGTTGAACACATTGCCTCCGATTGGAAAAATAGTTGAAGCATGAAGACTACTTTCATGTCATGGCCATGCATTTTAAGTTTCACTTTCACTTTAAGCACAGCTAGGGAACAATAATGTGTAGCATATTTTGCTGAACAGAGCATGGAAAGTTTATTTTAACTAATTTCAAAATAAATAAATAAAAACAGCAATACTAAATTATGTATGTGCATGCGCAGATTGTCTGAATCTGAAAACTGTATCATCACTGCAACAAATAAAGTCCAGTTGATCCTGTATTGAACGCCTTTTTTGATTTTATCATGTCCTGGACGACTGAGAATCTTCACCAGCATGTATCATCACTACACTGACCAACCCTGGACTAAGCTCTGTGAGATATTTTTCTATTTTAAGGACTCATTGGCGGATGAGCCTCTATAGGAAAGCTTTTTAATATTTTTTAATCTTTTATTCTTATTTTATTTCTCTATAGGAAAGCTTTTTAATATTTTTTAATATTTTTATTTATTTTTATTTCCTTTTTGTATACTGTACATATACGGATCTTACATTGTGTCTGATATAAAGAAACTACTACTACGACTATCTTCAATCCTCCAACCCGCTTGTCAATAGCAATGTGCCAATAAAGTTAGCACGCTAACATTTAGATAACCTAGCATAGGCTGTTGCCTTGCAAAACTGTATCCAGAACAATAAATCTAACATAAAGGTAAAATATATGAATGTTAGTGACATTATCTTTATCGTCCTCAGTGAAATGTGTTGTTTGTCTGAAATCTTTACTTCTCTGCAACGAAAAATAAAAAAATGCTGCTGCTTTCATAAAACTATTAGACTAAGACGATAGACTTTCACCATTTGTGACTGGCTGTTTAAACAATGGATAGGAAAGGGTGTTTCCTTGTTAAATTTATATTTATCTAACACACTTGATAACTTTATGGTGAATAATGGATAGAATATGTGAATGCACATTAGGACAACTGTTTTTATGACCAGTGCACCACTTGTAAACCTATGGGACTAATTAATGTGTGGACCTGATTTGCTTAGCTTCATGTTGCTAACAGCTGCGCTAAATAAACAAAAACGTTCAGCCAATATATCAGTTTTTGGCATTAGTGTAGCAGTAGAGAATGATGCCTGATCAGGCTGATGGGTTCCAGGTGCGAATGTCTGGTTGTTAGAGTGGGCGTGGTATAAGAGCAGCTGCTCTGCATGCGGGCAGACAGGGTCGTCTTCACACTTCGCCGTGTGGCTGGTGCCGTGGGTTCTGACCGTCATGGTGTCCCACGGGTTTTGGCCGTAAAGGCAACCAGTCATTGAGTGTGGTACGGGCTGTTTGACTGCTGCACGGTAGGTGTTCTTTCTCTCGTTGTACTATAGCTGATTGTGGGTCAGAAATGATAAGTCTGTGTGATTATAGGTAGAGCGCTGTGGTGCTGGGCTTCTTCCCTCCCTCCGGCTACGAGGATGTGTGTGTACGTGTGTGTGTGTGTATATGGTTGTGAGGACCAGCAGGTAAGGAAACAATTGTCATTGTAAGCTTTATTTTGTGGCAGCTATATGGAGAGTAGTTATTAATTAACTTTCTTTAGGTCTCCCCACATCGGGACTACTGCTGCTCTGTTTCCGGAGACTGCTGCTTTATGAACATGGACTGTGGTGTCGTCAGCTGTGTTCCCCTTGCAGTGGCACGTAGAGTGTGACGTCAGTGCGGCCACTTGCCCTTTCTACGGCATGTCGAGAGTGCCAGAACCAGTGAAGGGTGAACTGTATAGTTGTGCAAAGCTGTATTTATTGAAGTAACTTGTATGTATTTATTGAAGTAATTTAGTGTCTTGGGGTTTAAAGGGTCTGTTATTTAGTTGGGATAAAATGAATGAAATAATTACAAAAAGAATGTTGAACATGATGTAAATAAATAAAGAATGTTTTAAGATGTTTTAAGGTAACTGTAAATAAATTATCATTGTTATTTTGGAACAGTTGTCCCGGATGTTTTAATCAGTGCAAAGCGAACCTGCGTGGCCTTAAAGTAATAAGGTAATCTCTGGGTGAAATTCCCAGGGTGGCGTTGTTAAACTTAATTTATTCATGCTCTCAGGGCATGAGTAATGCCACATTTTTGGCGTTGTTGGTAGGGTGTTTGCATTTGCTTTTTATGAACATCCGGGACCAGTAGTTGTTTGAAATTTACAGTATTGGTGTTTTGTGTGTTTTTTTTCTTTGGATTATGTTTTTTGTGTTTTGTGTGCAGATTGGCCGGTCCGGAAGCAGAGCAGTGGTGGTTTCAGCAAATCTTTAAAGTGGTGGGTGGATGAAACTGGTCGTTATGGCAGAAATTCAGGAACTTAAAAGAGTTGACCATGAACAGTTAAGACTGGGGCAGGCCGGCTTAGATGCAACGGTCTACTTCTTCAGTATTGCCTTATGCCCTCCTATGTCCAGTCTCCCTGAAGCAGCGAGATTGATTTTGTGCCTAGAGATAGGAAGTGTCCATCTTTAGGGGTAGGATGGGTATAAGGTTGAATGAAGTGGTGGATGAGAGCATGTGAGGTGGCTGCCCAAGCATTTCTTTGGATTGGTCACTTGGGGGGGAGAGAGTCTTCAGGAGCTCCCTCTTATAATGTCCGGATTTTGGGATAGCTTCTTAAATTTGTGGAGTCATGACATGATGGCTGCCACGTGTTCGACTGGGACTGTTAAAGACCAGTTGTGGAAGTGTTGGATAGCTTCCGGTAATAACTTTTGTGGAGTCATGACATGATGGCTGCCACGTGTTTTTGAGGAGCACTGAGGTGCTACCGCTTTGGTTGGACCTGTGGATGCTTGGTCCTAGTAATTAAAGTTTGTGGAGTCATGAAATGGTGGCTGCCACGTGTTGGTTTCCCTTCAGGGGTTTTTGAGATTTTAGCTCTGGTCTTAGGAGCTGATGGGATCAGTTTTAATGGATTATCGTCGGGTCGCCGATACAAAAGGTGGAGGTAGAATGTAGCAGTAGAGAATGATGCCTGATCAGGCTGATGGGTTCCAGGTGCGAATGTCTGGTTGTTAGAGTGGGCGTGGTATAAGAGCAGCTGCTCTGCATGCGGGCAGACAGGGTCGTCTTCACACTTCGCCGTGTGGCTGGTGCCGTGGGTTCTGACCGTCATGGTGTCCCACGGGTTTTGGCCGTAAAGGCAACCAGTCATTGAGTGTGGTACGGGCTGTTTGACTGCTGCACGGTAGGTGTTCTTTCTCTCGTTGTACTATAGCTGATTGTGGGTCAGAAATGATAAGTCTGTGTGATTATAGGTAGAGCGCTGTGGTGCTGGGCTTCTTCCCTCCCTCCGGCTACGAGGATGTGTGTGTACGTGTGTGTGTGTATATGGTTGTGAGGACCAGCAGGTAAGGAAACAATTGTCATTGTAAGCTTTATTTTGTGGCAGCTATATGGAGAGTAGTTATTAATTAACTTTCTTTAGGTCTCCCCACATCGGGACTACTGCTGCTCTGTTTCCGGAGACTGCTGCTTTATGAACATGGACTGTGGTGTCGTCAGCTGTGTTCCCCTTGCAGTGGCACGTAGAGTGTGACGTCAGTGCGGCCACTTGCCCTTTCTACGGCATGTCGAGAGTGCCAGAACCAGTGAAGGGTGAACTGTATAGTTGTGCAAAGCTGTATTTATTGAAGTAACTTGTATGTATTTATTGAAGTAATTTAGTGTCTTGGGGTTTAAAGGGTCTGTTATTTAGTTGGGATAAAATGAATGAAATAATTACAAAAAGAATGTTGAACATGATGTAAATAAATAAAGAATGTTTTAAGATGTTTTAAGGTAACTGTAAATAAATTATCATTGTTATTTTGGAACAGTTGTCCCGGATGTTTTAATCAGTGCAAAGCGAACCTGCGTGGCCTTAAAGTAATAAGGTAATCTCTGGGTGAAATTCCCAGGGTGGCGTTGTTAAACTTAATTTATTCATGCTCTCAGGGCATGAGTAATGCCACATTAGCATCCCTTCTCAGTATCGGTATTGATGATAAACTAAATATCCATATCAGTCAGGCTCTAGTTTCCAGCTTGTTTTGTTTTCTTCCATTAATAATTCCTTTAATTTTACATTTTTTTGCTCGGTGTGTTCTGTCTGCACCTCTGAGTCCAAACTCAACAAACCATTAGAGAGTATTTAATGGACATGACTCTCAGTTACTACCAGACCAATATTTGGCCTGATATTTGTAAAAACTTTTGCTGAGGCCATCTTGAAGTCAGTTGTAGATTCTTGGAAGTTTCATAAAAACTAGTCCAGAGTTTCACAAAATATTTTGTTACCAGACACTCAAAGATACACACTTGTCACAAACATAGACAATTACGGTACATGATCACCTACCAAAACATGGCACAAGGTGATATTAGTAATTGTTTGGTCCCATGTGAGTTTTTGTTTTATATGCAGGGACATAGAATGCATTTGTTGTGATGTGAGAAGTTTTGTGAAATAACAAAACAAAAACAAAAAAAACATGTACAGATTTATTTTTCGCACATATTTAGTTTTAATCTTGTTTTATTATTAAGAAAATAAATATACCGTACTTGCCGCTGTATACGTCGCACTGCCGGATAAGTCACATTAGTCCAAATATGTCTAATAAAGTGGGGAAAAAAAAAAAAACATCCCAGAAATGTGAGCCGGTGTTGTGCCAAAAATCAAATGACTGTCAAATGGCTGCCACGGGAGTGTGCACAGGAATACTTTAACAAGAATTTAACAAGATTAACACTTAAAAACAATTATTTGTTTGCTCAAAATTATAGCAAAGGTGTGCATGTGTCTCTGTTGAAATTTTCCATCATAAATGCACTTTGACAGTGACATCAGCTGCATTTCAAAGCCGATTTGCGGATGCGGGAGCGTGCAGAGGGACAACTCGCTGTGCTTTTCTTCAAAATTTAACAGAATACAGGTAGTCCCCGACTTACGAGCGAGTTCCGTTCCTCCGAGGCGCTCGTAAAGCGAAAATTCGTAACTTGGAACGGCCGCCACGTGTCTCGTAAGTCCGGAATTTCGCTCGTAAGTTGGAACGGTTTTGCTAGCGCGACTACAAACACTCGTTTTTCATCGAAAAACTGCTTACGAGTGCATAAAAATGATCGGAAACGTGTGTCCACATGTTTAGCTAACGAACTGTGGTGAAAAAACACA
>JBBPBX010034999.1:0-10565 GCA_038048925.1 Garcialebias charrua
AAACCATTTCACAAAATGTGCAAAAATATTTTAATTGTGTCTTAATTTTAAAAACAAAACAACGTAAAGAGCAAACTGTGAGACTTTCTTGAGGTTTTTAAAATGTTTTACTTTCATATTAAAAGAAGTGATGATTATGTTTCTGCCCTTGTTTGTGTACTTGTTTCTTCAGTTCATTTTTCCTCTGTCTTCTCCAGGTTGATAATTTAGCTTCTAATTTTAGTATCATAAATGATTTTTTAAAGATAAACTCTCCACTGTTGAACACAGCAAGATTTTTCAATCAACCTTTACTTATACAGGTTAATCCCATTGAATCTCGGACACTCGTTTACAAGAGAGACCTGATTGTAGACAACAGTAGACAATCATAAAAAGGATACATACAGAATTAAGAAGAACAAATAAAAGAAAATGGTATTTTAAAAAACAAAGCAAAAACAGCTAGTTTGTAAATCAATGTAGAATACTAAAAACATTGCTTTGTTAATGTAAGGATGACACCATCTAGTGGGCCTTCCTTGTCTGTGAACCCTTGTGTGTCTCTTTATTCTTGATTATTTGCACCTTCTTTTCCCAGCTTCTGTGTGTATACTGTTACGCCAAATTTACACTACATGCGTTCCGGCTCCGCCCCGCTCCGGTCCGACCTCCGCAGCAAATACGCACCCATTATAATCAATGACAGAGTTTACACTGGCTCCGCACGGTGGCAGCGAGCAGCGGCGAGCGGACGGCAGCCGTCAAAATTAGAATCCATCCTATTTCTGCCGGACGCCGGAGCTGTGCCGGAGTCAACTTTTAAAGATTACGTTGCACCAACAGGAAAAGGAACGAGCACAACATCCGTATTTACAAAATAAAATCACCACGGGCGGACTAATCCTAGCTCTATACGGATTTATTTGTACAAAAATGCTGTCAAACTATCATTTATGACTACGCCTACAAACGCAATACAAGAAATAAATAAATAAATAAAGTATTTTATTCTGAAATGTAATACATCACTTCCTGTTGCTCAAACCATGTCCTGTCGCTCATTTACGAGAGAAGATCAAGGCAGCAGTCTCTACTGTTGTTCTCCTTCTTCCACCGAATGAATTGTTTTGTTCTGACTTACTTATTTATCACTTGATTTATCGCGCGATCTCGCAATTCCCGCGCATGCGTCTCGGAGCGGCGCATCCAGGCGGACCTGAGCGGAGCGGAGGTAGTGGAAACTGGACTCGCTCAGCTGCGACCTGCGGAGCGGGGCGGAGCCGGACCGCATGTAGTGTAAATTTGGCGTTAGTCTTGTTCGTTGTTGCGTCGTCGTTGGGTCTAACCTGTCTTGTCCTACCAGCCTGCCCTGATCCTTGTTCCGTGGGTCTTCCTCCAGAAATTTTGGAATAAAAGAGATGCCATTTCCTGCATTTTGGTGTATTTTAACAGGTTGTTAAACATCTGTAAACATTTGATTAAACTGATTAAAAACAGGTCTCTGTTGTAAATGACGAGGCTCAATGAGACTAACAACCTGTATAAATAAAGGTTGAATTGAAATTAGAGAGCAAGAACAATTAACAAGCCTGTGTGAATGCAGCTCTGATTCTGTCAAGGGTCCAGTCCAGAAAAACATCTCAAGAACAACAAACATTCACTATTCAAATCTGTCAGTGACATGGAACATTGGTGCATCTCTTCTTCTGAATGTATTGTATATGTACAATGTACAATGCATTCTGCTAATAGTTTCTCTTAGGACTAGTTGTGCATGCATAAAAAGAAAAGAAAAACACTAAGTTGCTGAGCCAGATTAATAAATAATTGTATTTGACTGATCACTTGTAATGAGGACAGTGAGAACCCTCAAGTATTAGTTGTGTTTTACTGGTTATGAAAATATGTTTATTTGCTTTTATTGTCCTAAATTGATTGTTGTAGTATAATAAAATCCAAAGAAATGTGGGTCCTAATTGCTAATATGTACATTTATGGGATCCCAGTTAATGCTATGGGAGTATGGTGTGAACAGAGATTTTGTTGGGTTAGCTTTGGGATTTGCATTGGAGGTCAATACTCGTAGTGTCCGACGGAGAAAAGCAGCAAAACGTTGTGTGTAGTTTTTAAAGATCTGATTGGGGAAATCTTGCAGTTTGTACTGAGTTCATATCTTTCAGCCAATCCTTTCATGAAGCAAATCTGATGCAACAGTTTCCCTCCCTGCACAGCTGGGTGTTGTTGCTGATGATCAAAAGCCTGCTCCTCTCTCTATTATCTACTTCTTCTTTTCCCTCTCCTTTCTCTCTATTTCAGTCCATCTCCACTCCTTCTCTCTCTCCATCTCCACTCCTTCTCTCTCACTGAATTCATTTATCCTTTTTATCATTCCCACCCTCTCGTTCCCAAACCTTCTCAGCTCCCTTGATGACAGGAATCTCCCTGTAGTACTGTATAATATTGTCAGACTTTGATCAAAACCTTGCTGCTCTCATTTAGTCTGCTTTTCTCAGACTCCTGTGTGCTCTCACTAATACTCTGTGGGTATAAGGAGTACTATGGGGTATTTCTGATCAAGTGCTCCACACAAATACCATATCAGCCAGAGACTTTGGCTAAGCACAGAATGGTCATGAAAAAAATATGATGCAAGAAAAACTGCTGACTTTACTTTGAAAAAGACAATTAGTGCACAGCTGAAGGAATAATGAAAGATGATGTAGTTGTACATCATCACCAACTCCAGCTACTTGCTGTTGTCATCTGTGTGTGTGTGTGTGTGTGTGTGTGTGTGTGTTGTTTCAGAAAGTATAGACTCACTCCAAGTTTAAATTTGCTTACCTTTACATGCATTTATGTTTGTTCTGCTGAAGCTTATTCTTCAAGTATTTGAGGTTTTCAAACTGCAGTGCAGCCATCAAGTTTCTTTGTGCAAGGGGAAAATTTATTAGTTAGTTAGTTAGTTAGTTAGTTAGTTAGTTAGTTAGGTAGGTAGGTAGGTAGGTAGGTAGGTAGGTAGGTAGGTAGGTAGGTAGGTAGGTAGGTAGGTAGGTAGGTAGGTAGGTAGGTAGGTAGGCAGGTGGCAGGTAGGTAAGTAGGTAGATACAGTAGGCACTTTATTGATCCCAAAGGAAATTATATGGCAGTAACTAGCTTAATAGTTTGCCACCCCATGCACCGTCGGGGGGCTGAGGACTGCCTCTACAGGAAGACCTACAGGAGGCCCAGATGCACACCCTGGGGCCCTCACCTCTGCACCCTTGAGCAGGGGCGACCATGTGAGGACGAGCCTCGACCGGGGCCTTCGTGGGAGCAGCAACGACCTGACTGCCTGAGACCCATGAGCAGAGAGGTTCTGCTCCCACGCACCTCAACTCCTCTCCCAGAGTTTGAGCAACCACTGGATCCTTCATCACGAGAGGGATGTTGGTTTACGACTGCGGGCCCTCTACATGGATGCAGGCCCAGAGAGGAGCACCGGGGAGAAACCGCAGCCCCACAGGAGGAGCAAAACAACAGAAACAACAAAAACACAGTAGAGGCGAGTACAATGACTGATGATTTACACCATAACTGTGTTACCAGAATGGCTCCCCCTATTCTGGCTCCAGCTAAACAGCTTAAAAAAACTTTAAAAAAAGTAAACATCTGGACCTAGCAGATGATGAAATAAAAACTTTGGTCCATCTGTATGGTGAAGAGAGGCCCTCCAAATGGAGGACACGCAGTCCTGATCCAGATTTACTGAATTTGGTTGTTTACACAGAAGAATCTGACAAGAACACACCTTCCTGGAGCAAGCGTACAATTCTCTATATGCAAGACGAATCCATAAATCTTGAGTAATTGTCGTTTGGTGCAAGGTTCCTGTACAGAACAATTGTGAAAATTAGGTATTTTGACAGTTTTGATGTGTGTTAAAACAAACTTGTTTATATTTTCTGCTTTACATTAGAATTTTTATACCTCTGAGAGAAAACCTGCACATTATTCTGACCCTAACCACTTTACCTGCACATTATTCTGACCCTAACCACTTGTCTTTAAGCCATTTTTTTAATTTTTACAGCACCTTACATTCCTGGGTGACCTTGACTTGGGTGGAGAGTGCATACCTGGTTTGGATTGCCAGGTTTTCTTTCCCTTCCCCTACTCTGTTGACTAACAGAGGGTTTCCCCTTACCCTAACCTCACCTAGGTTTTCGCCCCCACCATAGCACCGAAACAGCTCTAGTAAAAATTACTAACGACCTTCTTCTTGCTGCTGACTCTGGTCTTCTGTCCATCCTCATTCTACTTGATCTAAGTTCTGCCTTCAACACCATCTGTCATTCTATCCTCCTCAACAGACTAACCTCCATTGGCATCTCAGGTACCCCGTTAGACTGGTTCAACTCCTATCTCTCTGATCGCACTCAATTCATTCAGCTTAAATCCTTCCGTTCCCAGTCTTCCCCTGTCTCCACGGGTGTCCCCCAAGGCTCTGTCCTCGGACCCCTCCTCTTCATCATTTACCTCCTTCCTCTAGGTCACATCTTCCGCAAATACGGCGTCCATTTCCACTGTTATGCTGATGACACACAGCTCTACTTGTCATCAAAACCAAACTCCACCCACCCACCCTCCATCCTCACCGACTGTCTCAATGAGCTAAATCACTGGTTTTCTAACAATTTCCTTCAACTAAACAGTAACAAAACAGAAATCATTCTTGTTGGTACCAAAAACTCTATTTCAAAATCAGAACATCTTCTCGTCCCCCTTAACAACTCTCTGCTATCCCCCTCCCCTCAGGTCAAGAGTCTCGTGTCATCCTCGACACCACTCTCTCCTTCACTTCACACATCAACAATGTTACTCGGTCTGCCTATTTCCACCTCCGTAATATTAACCGTCTCCGTCCTTCTCTCACACCCCGCTCCACAGCCATCCTGGTGCACAGTCTTGTGACTTCCCGTATCGATTACTGCAACTCCCTTCTCTATGGCCTCCCCAACAAATCTCTCCACAAGTTACAGATGGTCCAGAACTCAGCTGCCCGTGTCATCACTCAAACCTCCTACTATAACCACATCACTCCTGTCCTGCAGCAGCTCCACTGGCTCCCGGTTAAATCACGCATTGTCTTCAAAATTCTACTCCTCACTTTCAAAGCTATCCACAACTTGCCCCTCCTTATCTATCTGACCTCCTGCAAATCTCCATCCCATCACGCTCTCTCAGATCCTCCTCTTTGCTACATCTCCATGTACCCTCTGCCCGCCTCTCCACCATGGGGAGCAGGGCCTTCTCCTGCTCTGCCCCTCACCTCTGGAACGCTCTACTGCCAGACCTTCGAAACACCACCTCCCTTTCTCTGTTCAAGACTGCTCTGAAAACACATCTCTTTAGACTAGCTTATCATTAACTTTACTAAATGTATTTTTATTATTTTGTATTTTATAATCTTTAAGTATTTTATATTTCAATTTGTCACTGATCATGTTTGAACTGTATTTGTTTGTTAAGTGTCCTTGGGTGTCTTGAAAGGCGCTTTTAAATAAAATGATTATTATTATTAATAGCACTCAAGTAGGCATATTAGTGTGTACAGACTGAACTGATGGTAATAGGTTTCATTTTCACAAATGTACAAAAAAACACATGGAAAAGTATTCAGGTATTTGCAAGGTAAAACGTAAATTCATTGTAATAGTTTATGAATGAATTTGTTACATTTGCAGCTGTGTTTTCCTGTATTTAGACAATCCCTTACTCCCACTAAACAAACAACAAAACAAAGAAATCTGAATATCATTAGTAAGACAAAATTATCACATCTCAAATTGTTCTCAACAAAAAACCTCTGAGCATATGTTTGTCTGTTTTACTTTTCATTGCATTAGTTTGCATTGCATTGACATGCTTTGGGATGATGCAACAAAGTGTATTTACTGTGGTAGTGTAGTGTTGTGTGGCTCTTTTATTAGCAGGCACAGAAAAAGAGAGAGAGACAGAGACAGTGCATGCAAGGGATGGCACTTATGTGTCTCTATGGTCAGTGTTGAATCCGGAGCACATGCCTGAGACATCTGTAAATTTTTATAAAAAATACAATTCCTCAAGCTCCATGTTTTCTGACTCTGTTTTTCCTCTTCTGCTGTAAGGAAAGGGAGTTAAGGGCCTGCAAAATCCATCCGAAGCCAAACAGTCAACTCGCAGTCACATGGTTGTGGGATGTTTGTTTTTGAACTCACCTTTCATAATCCACAAAACACTGTGCAGATAACTTAAAAAAACCTTCCCACTGCAATCCATGTCACTGCATGGTTTTCTTCCTGCCAGAGTATCCACTCTGGCCCTGCATCTGTCATTTGGCCACAAACCTATCATGAAAAAAGCACCACACTTTTCAGCAAAGACTCCTCCATGTACCATGTCTGCACAATCCCCGTCCAGAATATTTTTGGCCATTGGACTAATTTGGAGTGTTTGTATTATTGTACAGCTGACTATCCATGTGCATTTCTGCCTCAGTAAACGTGCCCACAAACTTCTGACCAATCATAGGCCAAGGCCTTGTGTCCGGTGGGGGTGGGGGTTTGAAGCTTCTCTGAGAACAGAGTGATGCAATTTTCGTAACACAACTATGTCAATGAGCCAATTTTGCAGCTTTGAATGCCCTTAGTATCAACACAGATTCCAGCTTCAGCCTATATATGATACTGATGCAAAGGCAACAAAGAAGGTATCACCGGTATGTCACATTTCCATGGAGTAGTCTATATGTGCTAATGTCTCAGTTCATCTGTAACTTTTACCCCAATCATTTTGATGTTAGTCTCATGTTCCTTTATATGCAGATTATTTATTATGAATGTTCGTGCATGAAACCAAATGTATTACACAACCCTAATCATGCAAAAGTTAAGGGTTTGTGTAAAATGTAAATAAAAACAGAATACATAATCTGCACATCTCATGACTCCAAAATGTCCTCACAAAAATCATAACAAACACAGAAAATGTGTAAACTCAGTTTAAAACTGTATAACTTTAAGGGGAATATCCTTTTTTTATTTGAAGGCTGTAACACTTGTTCAAAAATTTGTGACAAAGCAAAAAAAAAAGTTACAATGTACAAGTAAGCAATTCTGAAGTATTTCCCAACTACAAAGTAATTAGGTTAACTGGAAACAAGTTTTTAAGAGGTCAAAGTACAAGACAGAAAGTGATTATTGAATGGCCATGATCTTCTTGGTCCTCAGGGGTCACTGAAAAAAAAAAAAAGCATGTCAGCGTACAGTTCAAAAGTCTGACAGAAAGATAGTTCACCTCTCTGATGTATGAAGGTGCATTAGTGCCAATGTCATAGGTTGCATAGCCATCTAGAACAATAATTTTCAAGCAAAAAAAAAAAATTATACAGGTTTTTGGACAAGGGTGTCCAATTCTGGTCCTTGAGGGCCACTATCCTGCATGTTTTAGATGTTTCACTGCTCCAACACACCTGACTTTTGTCCTTGGGTGATTAACAGTCTTCTGCAAAATATGAATTGGCAATCCATATCCAATATTGGGGGCGGCCGTGGTGTAGTGGTAATGGCAGTCGTCTCCCGATCGGAAAGTTGGCGGTTCGACTCCCGGGACCCGAACCATTTGTCGTTGTGTCCTTGGGCAAGACACTTAACCCTGAGTTGCTCCCGGTAGGACTGGAAAGCACCTTGCATGGTAGTCTGCCGCCACCGGTTTATGAATGTGTGTAGCATTCAATATATGTGTAGCACTTTGAGATTTTCAGTAATGAAAAGTGCGTTATAAATTGAATTAATTATTATTATTATTATTATTAATCCAACCATTGAATCAGGTTGGTTAGAGTAAGGAAACAAGTAAAACTGTAATGTCAGTACAGTAGCCCTCTGCTGACCCCTCATCTACTCACATCACTGATCTTCATGCCATGTTTCTGCACACCCTGCCATAATCCTGCCTTCATGCTCTTTGTTCTTCAGCCCATGTCACCTGCCATAGTTTCTGCCCCTCATGCCAATGTTTGTTTCCCAGCTGTGTTTTGCCTATCACCCATCCTCCAGCTCAAACCTTCTCCTTCCAAGCCATGCCACGCCTCCCTTGTTTGCCACAGCAATCAGCCCTGATTCCACTCACCTAATTATTGATAAATGTAAAAGGGTCTTAAATATTATGAGATGTTTGGTGGGAAATGCAGAGGTGACTACACTCAAAAAACAGAAATGGCCCTATTGTTGGCTATACAATATAGTATTATGTTTAAATTACTCAAAAACCTTGAATTATTTGGATCAACTTAACTTTGTTGTGTTGTTTGAAAATAGAAATGTTAATTTAAATGTTAAATGATAATGTTAATTTTCTTCAACTCAACTCTGTTAAGTAAAACGGAAAACACTGAAGTAGTTTGTCCCTTACTGGACACCGTATATACAGGAAGTGATTCTCCTGTAGCACATGAAGAGTCGTCCATTTTATGTGAGAGTCTGAGACATTCTTCTGTTATCATCTACATCCATCCTTTTAAATCAAGGTATGTATACATCTTTTCATTGCCACTTCATATAGCAATTACTGTTAAGAGTATTTTACATATATTATTTGACTGTTGGGAGGCTGATATAAATTATTAGAGGAACTCGGTTACTCTAACTTATGTTTTGCTAACTCTACATGTTTGCATTGGTTTTTAACCAAGCTGTGGAAAAGTCAAACCAGTGAAGTGATGGATTATCAAATCCACGTTATGATGTATGTATTTGTGTGTTCTGTAAAGTTGTGATTTCGATAGCGCTACCGATAGAGCTGCCGACCCACAAAGCACACGAGACCGGACCCCGAGCCCTGGCCTCGCATGCTCATAAAGGCCGGATTCCAAGCCCTGGCAGGCGGGAGGACCTTAGTCCAAGATGGAGGTTTGAAACTTTATTTTAAAAATATTTTTTAATGTATAAGAATAAGTTATTTCATTAGTGAAGGTTAAAAATAAATAAACAGTGTCGTCTTTATCATAAAATCCTGTTTTCACTTTGACTTTATTAAATAATATGTTAATTAAAGTTAACTCAGGTGAAAAATCATAAAAAGACAAAATTATTTTCAGGAATATTTCCCTCAAATATGTTGAAAGAAGAGTCTTTGGTTCAACAACCCACAGACGTACAAATCACAAAACAAAAATTACACTTTAAATTAAATTAAAGCTTTAAATCAAAGTTAAACTTTAAATCAAAGCTAAAAATAATCAGTATACAAGAAAAAATAATCAAGAAACAAAACCACAATGAGCACAAATACATAAAATGATGAAGAAAAATATAGATATCCCAATGCATGCTCAATAATCCAGGTAGAAACATATAAAAAGTGGTGTGGTCCTCTGGACATTCAAAAAACAAAAAATGTATGAATATTTCTTCTTTCATGCGAAAGACTTCTTCAGTCTGAGCTGAATACAGCTCCTCATGCCGGCTACCCACCAAAAGCGTTTCGAGCAGCGGAAGCAGCCAGTTTACATGCAAAGGAGGAGCGGCGAAGCGTGACGCGGCGCGTTTTGAGCATTTCGAGCAGTGCTGCAGTTCTTTTCCGCGCACGCGGTGCATCCATAGCAGCCGCTGCCGGAGTTCAACTAATTGAACTCTGGCTGCTCGACGCGTCACAGCAACCAATCGGGGAGACTCTGCTATGTGATGACGCAACGACGACGGGACTTTTTTTGGGACTTTTTTAACTTAGCCCAACGAGCCTCCATGAAGAAACCAGCCTCCGGTAAGAAACTTGGCATTTTTACAGTTGTTGCTGTCCGCTCGAGCGTACGATCACCCCAAATATAAAAAACAAACAAACAAAAAAAAAACGTTTTAATCTCAACAAAGACTTTTGGAGCTGCAGTTCGGCTCGTAGAAAACCCACTCAAGTAGTAACGAGGCTCACGAACAGCTGATTTTATCTGCCCGGTGTACAAAAAACAAAACAAACCCGACCGGAAAAGGACCAAGACGCTCCTCCCACTGCGCGTCTTCAGACGCGTTTGGTGTGAACACACATCTGTTGACAAGCAGCCAACACCGCGCGTTGAGAGCATTTTTGCTGCTGAAGACGCTTTTGGTGGAAACCTGGCTTCAGACTGAAGAACAGACCTCTGTTCCTGGATACTACAGTTATAAAGTTTATTTGATAAATCTAATAAAGTTAAATCAGGTCCTCTGGACTGATTAATCCAATAGACTTGTCAGTCTGAGGAGCTGCAATAAACTCAGTCTTATAAATAGCCCCTTATTATAGTGGATCATCACGTTTGTTGGGTGAGATCCAGCTCTTGCCATGATAAAGGAGGACCATCGGCTTAACGACAATCATTAGCACTCTGATGGCTGCTTGGGCTGATGAATAAAAACACCTGGGTTATTGAGCATGCATCAGGATGTACTTGATAAAGTTGTCATTCAAACCATTGGGGTGCTCTGTTCTTTTGCCTTGTATAACGGTAGGGGAAACACTGGTTTTAATATTGACAATACACTTGCCATGGCATAATAACAAAGCTACTCTTGAATACAAAAGCAGACAAC
>JBBPBX010034999.1:20253-32300 GCA_038048925.1 Garcialebias charrua
GTCTCATCCTAGATTAATAAAAGACTTGAAGGATCTGGAAAGACTTAAATGATCAAATTGTATCTTTAACTTGCTAATATGTCAAAATTGATGGAAAATCTCATCTAATATGACAACACATGATGACTCAGACTCTGAGATATATAATATTGGGGATGTCATTGATAGAGACTTTTTTCCTGATATAAAGGAATGTAAATATTACAGTGAAGAAGAGTTTAATGATATTACTATAACTAATGATGATCTTTCTATTATTCATATATATATAAATATATTTGATATAATAGCAATATCTGAAACATGGCTCATTCACATTAATGCAAATATTAATATTGATGGATATAATCTATATAATACAAATAGACTATCCGGAAGGGGTGGTGGAGTAGCTCTATTTGTTGAGAATGAAATAAATGTAAATTGATCAGTGAAATTTCAACTATTGTTGATAACATACTGGAAATGGTAACAATTGAAATAATTAGTAAAAATGATAAAAATATAATAGTTAGTTGTGCATATAGCTCACCAAGCTCAAAGATGGATACATTTACTGACAAAATCATGGAGCTGTTAGTAAAGTTCTTCAACAAAAAAATTTTTTTGTGGGGATTTCAATATTGATTTAGGTAATACAACGGATGCTAATAACATCAGCACATTCATAAATTTGATGCACAGTTTAAATTTATATCCTTTAATATCCAAGTCTACTAGAATTACTACCCATAGTGCTACGATACTTGATAATATTTTCACTAATGTAACAGGTGGGGATGTGATGGGTGGCATTCTTGTCACAGATCTGAGCGATCATTTGCCAATATTTGCACTCTATAAATACAATCAAATTATCAAAAATATATCAAATAAAAAGACGAAATTAATAAACACATCCAAAAAAATGATAGATTGATTGATGATTTATTAAAACAAAATTGGGAAAAAGGTTTTTTGTTAATGATGTGAATACTTCTTATGTTGAGTTTATGAATATTATTGGAGCTCTGTTTGAAATAAATTGTATGCATAACAATTACACTGAAAAAAATTGTGATGACCAACCTTGGATGACTAGTGGTTTGAGAAATGCTTGCAAAAAAAAAGAACTACTTATAAGAGAGATAAGAGAGATAAGAGATTTATTGATTAACATTGCACCAATTAATTAATACAACGTGATTATGTAAGCACAGTCATCCAGAAGAGGGAGAAATATGCTAAGCTGCAGCATTTCCAAACACATGACATGTGTACCACATGTTCTTCTGCGCGGCCGCGCTCATCCGTCTCCAGATGAAGGTCAACAGATATGGAAAAAGGAGAAACACAATAGGTATCATTTGTGATATTCAAAAAAGAGTCTATCAAAGATTGTCTTAAGACACTCTATGATAAAGTCCCAAAAACTCTATCAGCAAAAGCACATTCAGACAAGACATTGTTGCAGATTTGACGACATGCAAGGAGATCAAGAGTCTGTGAGCAACATTCAGATAGCACAGTTCAGCAGTTGTCTCAGCTCGGCGCCTCCGAGCCACACACAGAGATCTGGGGGGGGGTCAGCAGTGTCTCTCAGCTACACTCCAGGAGAGGAGTTCCCAGACACAGCCTTCTTGTTTTCCAAGGTCGTGCAGAAACTAGACTAGATAGTTATTGTTTATCTTCAATCCAGGCCACAGTGTTCTTTTGATTGCAGCCTTCCAGAGTCCAGGTGCTGTTCAGGTCCAAAATCGCCGAATCAAATGAGTTTCCGAAGCTACGAACCCCCATCCGTGCCCTGATTAATGCCGGGCGGCTGTAAACGAGTCCCAAAACGCACAGCAGATCCACGGTGGTCCACCGCTCCCAATGTGTGGTTCAGCTCGTACAACAGCTGGGTTGAGGAGCTCATAGCACGGGTCAGAGTCTCTTGCTGATCAGGAAGTTTGGCCAGTGCGCCGATAGCTGCCGCAGACTTCCTGATCTTCCAGTAACAGACAGCTCCGCTCACGCCAAAAAACAGAGCAGCTGCCACCAATATTCCAATAATCCTCAAATCTTCCACGTCTTCGACAGACAGGACCGTCAGACACATAGGTTGCCACTGTCCCCACGAGTCCATGATGTATCCGACAGCGTGCGTGTCAGAGGGGCAAACCGCTTCTCCTAGCCCGGTTCGCTTCGTGGAAAAAATCTTATCTATAGATGAAACAGCCCAATTTATTAAATCCATCGCAAATTGGTTCGAGTGAGCGCTGAAGAATCACGGACGAGACAAAAAGCTAGCAGGAAGAGGAAAACTTAGGGAGGGTAGGAGCAAAAAGATATGCGACTTGCTCTGTCGAGAGGCGGAAGTTAATATCCAAGTCTACTAGAATTAGTTATACTCGTGCTTTCTGAAAATAAGAACAAAGAAATCTGAATTAAAGAACAAGAAATACAAAAATAAATTAGTAAGTATCATAAGAAAACATAAAAAAGAATACTACAGTGACTTATTAAATAAATGTAATGGTGACACCAAGTCAACTTGGCGAATAATGACTAATGTCTTAAAAAAATCATAATTCAAAGACTAGTATATCTCAACACTTTGTAAATGATAATGCAGATCTAAAAAAGCTAAGTCTGGTCCTCTGGACATTCAAAAAACAAAACAAAACAAAGCAAAAAAATTGTAGAAACGTTTCGTCTTTCGTCCGAAAGACTTCCTCAGTCTGAGGTGCTGTGTTCAGCTCAGTCTTATAAATACCACCCTCTCACAGTGTTACACAACCAGTTGGCTGATGACAGCCGAAACCAGCTGCTCACATGTTTTTTGAATGTCCAGAGGACCAGACTTAGCTTTTTTAGATCTGCATTATCATTTACAAAGTGTTGAGATATACTAGTCTTTGAATTATGATTTTTTTAAGACATTAGTCATTATTCGCCAAGTTGACTTGGTGTCACCATTACATTTATTTAATAAGTCACTGTAGTATTCTTTTTTATGTTTTCTTATGATACTTACTAATTTATTTTTGTATTTCTTGTTCTTTAATTCAGATTTCTTTGTTCTTATTTTCAGAAAGCACGAGTATAACTAATTCTAGTAGACTTGGATATTAACTTCCGCCTCTCGACAGAGCAAGTCGCATATCTTTTTGCTCCTACCCTCCCTAAGTTTTCCTCTTCCTGCTAGCTTTTTGTCTCGTCCGTGATTCTTCAGCGCTCACTCGAACCAATTTGCGATGGATTTAATAAATTGGGCTGTTTCATCTATAGATAAGATTTTTTCCACGAAGCGAACCGGGCCAGGAGAAGCGGTTTGCCCCTCTGACACGCACGCTGTCGGATACATCATGGACTCGTGGGGACAGTGGCAACCCATGTGTTTGACCGTCCTGTCTGTCGAAGACGTGGAAGATTTGTGGATTATTGGAATATTGGTGGCAGCTGCTCTGTTTTTTGGCGTGAGCGGAGCTGTCTGTTACTGGAAGATCAGGAAGACTTCGGCAGCTATCGGCGCACTGGCCAAACTTCCTGATCAGCAAGAGTCTCTGATCCGGGCTGTGAGCTCCTCAACCCAGCTGTTGTACGAGCTGAACCGCACAATGGGAGCGGTAGACCACCGTGGACCTGCGGTGCGCTTTGGAACTCGTTTACAGCCGCCCGGCATTAATCAGGGCACGGATGGGGGTTCGTAGCTTCGGAAACTCATTTGATTCGGCGATTTTGGACCTGAACAGCACCTGGACTCTGGAAGGCTGCAGTCAAAAGAACACTGTGGCCTGGATTGAAGATAAACAATAACTATCTAGTCTAGTTTCTGCACGACCTTGGAAAACAAGAAGGCTGTGTCTGGGAACTCCTCTCCTGGAGTGTAGCTGAGAGACACTGCTGACCCCCCCCCCCAGAGATCTCTGTGTGTGGCTCGGAGGCGCCGAGCTGAGACAACTGCTGAACTGTGCTATCTGAATGTTGCTCACAGACTCTTGATCTCCTTGCATGTCGTCAAATCTGCAACAATGTCTTGTCTGAATGTGCTTTTGCTGATAGAGTTTTTGGGACTTTATCATAGAGTGTCTTAAGACAATCTTTGATAGACTCTTTTTTGAATATCACAAATGATACCTATTGTGTTTCTCCTTTTTCCATATCTGTTGACCTTCATCTGGAGACGGATGAGCGCGGCCGCGCAGAAGAACATGTGGTACACATGTCATGTGTTTGGAAATGCTGCAGCTTAGCATATTTCTCCCTCTTCTGGATGACTGTGCTTACATAATCACGTTGTATTAATTAATTGGTGCAATGTTAATCAATAAATCTCTTATCTCTTATCTCTCTTATTGCTTTTGTTATAAGGGGGTTCTTTATAGCACCGGTTGCACCAAGTTCTTTAAGGTCAATCAGAGCCTTTTCTACAGTTTGGATTAACTCGACGATCTTCTTGGGCTAGTTGCCTCTTACTGGTGGAACCATTTGGAGCTCCTCCACTATCTCAAGGGCAATAGTTGTTTTGTTTCCAAAGTGGTTCTCTAGGACCCGAAATATCTCATCAGCTGTTGTGTAATTTGTGAGACGATGGTCTCGTACTATTTTTTCATCCACACTGTCTAGTAGATGAAATTTTTTAATCTCTTCGGATCCGGTAGGTTCTCCTTGCATCTGAAGTGCTTCCCAATCTTTTTTCCACTGATGAAACACTCTGCGGATGCCAGTGAACTTTGGGAGAGCAGCAGGCTTTAGTCTAATGGCTGGTGGGGCCGGAAAGATCGTTGAAGTACTCAATCTGCTGGTTCCTTCTTTGGTTTGTACTTCTGCTCTTCTTAATTCCAGTCTTGGTAATATAGTTTTGAGGCCTCTGATCCGGCTCTGGAACTGATGTTGCTCTGCACGTGGAGCCCAGCATTTCCAATGTTTATGCACCGTCGTTGCTGTCTTCACCAATTTTTGCAGATGTTCTATTATGAACTCGTAAGCAACTGTGTCTTTTCTTGGGTCCACAGCATCCACATGATCAGCATGTGACTCTGCAGTTGTGACTGCCTGTGTCAGTTCATACTCTCCAAAATTTTCCCACAGTGTGTTTTGTATGAGATCTTTTAGTTCTTCCATCTTTTTCTCACACTCTGTGGTGGTTTTATCCAAGTCAGCTTTTTGCTGTTCACTTAACTCATCTGAGTCTGAATTTTCAGCAATGTACTGTTCTTCAACGTCATTATTGGCCTCAAGGACTTTACTAGCTTCTTCTGTGAGCTTTACAAAGCTGTCCCTGAGCTCCTCCTCAGACATCATTGTGTACATTCGTAGCACGTTATTGGCCACACGAGAAAATTGACGCTTCACTGTTGTTCTCGTGGTCTTCAACCTTGTCAGCATTACTGAATCAGCCATTCTGACTTTAGCAGTATAGGCAAAAGAACAACCTTGATTTAGACCTCCGTGGCCACGTCTGGGCTTGCTGACCAACTCTTTATCACTCTAGTCTTTAGGCTGCGGTTTTTCATTGTCCCAGTCTTTAGACTGCGGTTTTTTTGTGTCAAGTTCTTCGGGTTTTTGTTTGTGTAATTCCCCACTTGAAAGGGATAGCCTCTACATTGAAGTTAACAACTGGATTTCCCTCATTGAATAGCCTTGATTTTTGTTGATCCACATTTATTGAAGTTTTATGGGTTCTTTTTGGCAGTTAGGCAGGCAGTTAGTTAGCTGCAGTTAGCTTCAGTTAGCTGAAAAACCTCAAAAGAAAAATACAAATACGGTTATTACTCGCTTAAAGTAACATAAAAATAAACATATTGTGACAATATTTTCAGCAATTTTTTAACCAAATAATAAGCATTTTAGTCAAAATTCTATATCACATGAATAAATAAATATATAAATAAAGAAAGAAATAAACAATCATATTAATAGGATAATTTCAACATCTCAGTTCTAAATACAATTTTGGATAAATATTTTCCCTAGACAAATCACCTAGTGTTTTATCAACATATCTCTACCAAATCATAAACATTGAACTCCAAGTGTATCTTTTTCTTTTTGTACAAACTAATTTAATTACAAAAATACTCAACCACATGAAACATTACTCAACACTACAGTCAAGAGTCTCTCTATAAAAAGTCCATGCACTGCTTTGGTAAATTTGTTAATCAATCAACAGCAATATGGTGCTTACCGGCTGTCCTTCACAGATTGTAGCAGACTTTGTTTGCACAGATATGATTTCAGGTGAGCTACACTGCTTACCCTTGGTGCAGCAGTGTCAGTCCAAACAAGAGTGACAGATCTGTCACTTCCAGAAATACCTGCATGCTTTGATTGCTCATTGGTCCCACCTGGCCCTCCTCACTGAGCAGCAGAGAGGAGTGACAGGGAGGAGCAGCAGCCAGGTAGTTTGCCAGAACAATGTCAATATGATAAAGCCATACATTGAATCAGTTGACAACAACAATGTAAAAATGGTGTGTGCTGTTAGAATATCTGAGTCTGCTGAAAACAAGCTGGTACTCTCCGGTGCTGAAAGTGAGAAAGACAGTTCCCCTCATGTGAATATGGAAGGGAAGCTCACTAACTCACACTACTTAGCAAACTTAGATTTGTTGTTTACTCATCTTGATGATCCAAAAAGAGAAGATCTAAAACAGTTAATCGTCTCCAATAACTGTCTATTTCCTGATATACCCTCTCGTACAAGAGTGATAAAACACAACCTTGATGTAGGTGATGCTAGACGGTGGCCTTATGAGGTTGAACGTGATGTACAACGTCTTTTTGGGTTCCAAGTATTTTAAATGTGACGGCTACATTTTAAACTCAGTGTTTTTGTATGGGAGATGTGCTGTGTCCTTATACGACATCTACACATTCCCCCATTCAAAAATCTAGCCATGGAGGTGTTATGAACCCTAGTTTTCTTTTTTTGTATTTTAAGCCCCAGCTTAAACTGAGTACACCCTCTTGTTTTTTTTGTTTTTTTTGTCTTTTGTTAATCAAGCTTAATTAGGCAGCAGGTGTTCACCTGCAGGTCCTGCCTATCTATCTTCAAGACAGTGCTTTGAGCAGTGGTGGAGGCTTGATGCAGACAAGGATTGGTTTGTTAATCAAGTAAAGGCTTGTGTGGACAAACACAAGAAGTCAGCTGAGGTTCATTGGGAACGTGCTGAAGATACACTTCAGGTAAAACTGAGTGCTGAGAGACAGCCGTGGTGCTGTGTTGTGTACAAACGCTGGGAGACCTCCACCCTCCTTGTTTGTTAGTGGGTTTGCTCCTGTGGGAGTAGAAGTTGAGCTGTTTGCACTCTTAAAGCAACTCTATTTGTTTAATTAGAGATCTGCGTGGGTTGAAGCACCTTAAGTGCTTGTTGAAACTCTGACCTAGACTGAGAGGTGTGGGCCTGTGCCGCTAAGGCCTGATTGAGTTCATTATTGGGGACGCTGCGGGCAGTGTTTGTGCAGCTGTCCAAGAAGAGAAGGATAGCTGAGGTTAACAGTGAGAGACTGTTACCTTTTTCCTTTTTTCTTTTATTTGTACTTTGATGACCTGGTAAGTGTTGGTAGTCCTATTATCGCTTTTTGTTTGTGTAGAGGGACTTTTTGTGAGGTAGATCGTCGCCTGAGGGAATTTGGCAGTCCTGTATAGAGACTCACCGGTCCACCATTTCGTTAAACTTTTTATTGTTTAGTTTTCTTTCTTTTGACGCTGGTCCAGGAGAAGACGCTCCGGGCCTGGTGGGAGAAGCCAGGGAGGAACTCGCTAGCTTGGAGGCGCTTATTTTTAGTTAAATAAAATGTTGTTTATAACTTCTTCTGTGTCCAGTGTCCTTTGAATATGTTTTGGCTGTTTCCAGTCGTAACAGTGTAGTAGAGTGCTATATGAGTGTGTGTAGTAGAGTGCTGTATGAGTGTGTGTAGTAGAGTGCTATATGAGTGTCTGTAGTAGAGTGCTATATGAGTGTGTAGTAGAGTGCTATATGAGTGTGTGTAGTAAAGTGCTATATGAGTGTGTGTAGTAGAGTGCTATATGAGTGTGTAGTAGAGTGCTATATGAGTGTGTGTAGTAGAGTGCTATATGAGTGTGTGTAGTAGAGTGCTATATGAGTGTGTAGTAGAGTGCTATATGAGTGTGTGTAGTAGAGTGCTATATGAGTGTGTAGTAGAGTGCTATATGAGTGTGTGTAGTAGAGTGCTATATGAGTGTGTGTAGTAGAGTGCTATATGAGTGTGTAGTAGAGTGCTATATGAGTGTGTGTAGTAGAGTGCTATATGAGTGTGTGTAGTAGAGTGCTATATGAGTGTGTAGTAGAGTGCTATATGAGTGTGTGTAGTAGAGTGCTATATGAGTGTGTAGTAGAGTGCTATATGAGTGTGTAGTAGAGTGCTATATGAGTGTGTAGTAGAGTGCTATATGAGTGTGTAGTAGAGTGCTATATGAGTGTGTGTAGTAGAGTGCTATATGAGTGTGTAGTAGAGTGCTATATGAGTGTGTGTAGTAGAGTGCTATATGAGTGTGTAGTAGAGTGCTATATGAGTGTGTGTAGTAGAGTGCTATATGAGCGTGTAGTAGAGTGCTATATTTGATTTGATTTGATTTATTGATTCATTCATTTTATAATAAAAAACACAAAATAATACATCAAGAAAATTAAAATATAAAATGAAAGGTGGCAGATGAAGAAAAATCTTATTGTATCTGCCCCTTATCTTCTAACAAACAATTCAAACAACAAATTCATTAAATACAAAAAAAGAAAATCGAATAACTCATTAACTCCCTTAATCACAAGAATTACTATTAGAACTCGTGTCTTTGTTAAATAATAATAATAATAATTTGTCACATTTGTCATCTGTGTATGTTCCCATACTTGACAGACGAAATTGGTCTTCTGCATTTAACCCAACCACTACCAGGTGACATATTTCCTTAACAATTTATCCTTGATCTTTCTTTTAAATATAAATATTGCTTTAGCTTCTTTAATGTCAGTTTCCTCTTCGTTCCATAACCTAACCCCCAATTTACACTACATGCGTTCTGGCTCCGCCCCGCTCCGGTCCGACCTCCGCTGCAAATACGCACCCATTATAATCAATTAGAGCGTTTATACTGGCTCTGCACGGCGGCGGCAAGCGGACGGCAGTCCGTCAAAATTAGAACTGATCCTATTTCTGCCGGACGCCGGAGCTGTGCCGAAGTCAACTTTTAAAGATTACGTCGCACCAACAGGAAAAGGAACGAGCACAACATCCGTATTTACAAAATAAAATCACGGGCGGACTAATCCTAGCTCTATACGGATTTATTTGTACAAAAATGCTGTCAAACTATCATTTATGACTACGCCTACAAACGCAATACAATAAATAAATAAATAAAAAAAGTATTTTATTCTGAAATGTAATAAACCATGTCCTGTCGCTCATTTACGAGCGAAGATCAAGGCAGGGCAGTCTCTACTGTTGTTCTCCTTCTTCCACCGAATGAATTGTTTTGTTCTGACTTCATTATTTATCACTTGATTTGTCGCGCGATCTCGCAATTCCCGCGCATGCGTCTCGGAGCGGCGCATCCAGGCTGACCGGAGCAGAGGTATTGTAACTGGACTTGAAACGCTCAGCTGCGACATGGGGAGCGGAGCCGGAACGCATGTAGTGTAAATTTGGCCAAACTCCCTGAACTATTGCAGTCCTTCCTTTCAAACTAGTCCTATACCTAGGCATAACAAACATATCAGTTCCCTTAAGATTATAACAACTCAATCGTTTTACAAAATATATCTGAACTTTCAAAGGCAATACATTATGATGAGCTCTATACATCATTAACAAAATATTATAATCCACCAGATCGTAAAACTTCAGTAATTTCATCTGATAAAATAACATAGTAGTGTAGTAGAGTGCTATATGAGTGTGTAGTAGAGTGCTATATGAGTGTGTAGTAGAGTGCTATATGAGTGTGTGTAGTAGAGTGCTATATGAGTGTGTGTAGTAGAGTGCTATATGAGTGTGTGTAGTAGAGTGCTATATGAGTGTGTAGTAGAGTGCTATATGAGTGTGTAGTAGAGTGCTATATGAGTGTGTAGTAGAGTGCTATATGAGTGTGTAGTAGAGTGCTATATGAGTGTGTGTAGTAGAGTGCTATATGAGTGTGTAGTAGAGTGCTATATGAGTGTGTGTAGTAGAGTGCTATATGAGTGTGTAGTAGAGTGCTATATGAGTGTGTAGTAGAGTGCTATATGAGTGTGTAGTAGAGTGCTATATGAGTGTGTAGTAGAGTGCTATATGAGTGTGTAGTAGAGTGCTATATGAGTGTGTAGTAGAGTGCTATATGAGTGTGTAGTAGAGTGCTATATGAGTGTGTAGTAGAGTGCTATATGAGTGTGTAGTAGAGTGCTATATGAGTGTGTAGTAGAGTGCTATATGAGTGTGTAGTAGAGTGCTATATGAGTGTGTAGTAGAGTGCTATATGAGTGTGTAGTAGAGTGCTATATGAGTGTGTAGTAGAGTGCTATATGAGTGTGTAGTAGAGTGCTATATGAGTGTGTAGTAGAGTGCTATATGAGTGTGTAGTAGAGTGCTATATGAGTGTGTAGTAGAGTGCTATATGAGTGTGTAGTAGAGTGCTATATGAGTGTGTAGTAGAGTGCTATATGAGTGTGTAGTAGAGTGCTATATGAGTGTGTAGTAGAGTGCTATATGAGTGTGTGTAGTAGAGTGCTATATGAGTGTGTAGTAGAGTGCTATATGAGTGTGTAGTAGAGTGCTATATGAGTGTGTGTAGTAGAGTGCTATATGAGTGTGTAGTAGAGTGCTATATGAGTGTGTGTAGTAGAGTGCTATATGAGTGTGTAGTAGAGTGCTATATGAGTGTGTAGTAGAGTGCTATATGAGTGTGTGTAGTAGAGTGCTATATGAGTGTGTAGTAGAGTGCTATATGAGTGTGTAGTAGAGTGCTATATGAGTGTGTGTAGTAGAGTGCTATATGAGTGTGTGTAGTAGAGTGCTATATGAGTGTGTAGTAGAGTGCTATATGAGTGTGTGTAGTAGAGTGCTATATGAGTGTGTGTAGTAGAGTGCTATATGAGTGTGTGTAGTAGAGTGCTATATGAGTGTGTAGTAGAGTGCTATATGAGTGTGTAGTAGAGTGCTATATGAGTGTGTAGTAGAGTGCTATATGAGTGTGTAGTAGAGTGCTATATGAGTGTGTAGTAGAGTGCTATATGAGTGTGTAGTAGAGTGCTATATGAGTGTGTAGTAGAGTGCTATATGAGTGTGTAGTAGAGTGCTATATGAGTGTGTAGTAGAGTGCTATATGAGTGTGTAGTAGAGTGCTATATGAGTGTGTAGTAGAGTGCTATATGAGTGTGTAGTAGAGTGCTATATGAGTGTGTAGTAGAGTGCTATATGAGTGTGTAGTAGAGTGCTATATGAGTGTGTAGTAGAGTGCTATATGAGTGTGTGTAGTAGAGTGCTATATGAGTGTGTGTAGTAGAGTGCTATATGAGTGTGTAGTAGAGTGCTATATGAGTGTGTAGTAGAGTGCTATATGAGTGTGTAGTAGAGTGCTATATGAGTGTGTAGTAGAGTGCTATATGAGTGTGTAGTAGAGTGCTATATGAGTGTGTGTAGTAGAGTGCTATATGAGTGTGTGTAGTAGAGTGCTATATGAGTGTGTGTAGTAGAGTGCTATATGAGTGTGTGTAGTAGAGTGCTATATGAGTGTGTGTAGTAGAGTGCTATATGAGTGTGTAGTAGAGTGCTATATGAGTGTGTGTAGTAGAGTGCTATATGAGTGTGTAGTAGAGTGCTATATGAGTGTGTGTAGTAGAGTGCTATATGAGTGTGTGTAGTAGAGTGCTATATGAGTGTGTGTAGTAGAGTGCTATATGAGTGTGTGTAGTAGAGTGCTATATGAGTGTGTGTAGTAGAGTGCTATATGAGTGTGTAGTAGAGTGCTATATGAGTGTGTGTAGTAGAGTGCTATATGAGTGTGTGTAGTAGAGTGCTATATGAGTGTGTAGTAGAGTGCTATATGAGTGTGTGTAGTAGAGTGCTATATGAGTGTG
>JBBPBX010035000.1:0-15633 GCA_038048925.1 Garcialebias charrua
CATGAGAAGATCCAGCCCTCTTTGGAGCTGTAAAGCTCATGCATGCATCACAACAGAAACATCATTCAAAGTTTAAAGGTTACAGGAAGTTCTTTACATGTTTGAACTGGCATTTTGATAGTAGTTGTTTGTGTATTTTTTTTTTTTTAACATACCGGTAATTACAGTTTAAGTTTTATAATTTTTGAACATCTTCCATTGAATTTTCGACTGGCAGCTGACGATGTCACGCTTGACTTTTTGAAACGTCCAACTATTTTAAAACCTTATTTGCACAACTCCTTTAGGAGCTTGAACACATTATACAACTAATTACTGTATAGGCGTTCTGGTTTTATTTCACCTGGCGTGTCTCGCACTGCTAAAGGACTTATTTATTTTTCCTCAAATCCCCACAAAAAGAGTGCACACCCAAGCTTTAATAGACTCCAGTTATGTTTTATTTGAATATTCTCCGTAAAACTGAAAGTGAAGTATTTTTAACTTGTTATAACTCCTACACATATTACTGTAGAAATACGGTACCCAACAACCCTACTGGTCAGAAAATTGCCCTCCAACCAACTTAAAGTAGTCTGTGGGCCACCCGTTGAGAATCCCAGTTGTAACAGGTTTTGTGGCTCCGGAAATGTTTAATTTAGTGAACAAAGGGGCGAAATGGCTCTTTTGATTGTAAAGGTTGCAGACCCCTGGTCTAGGGGGTTGAACCAGCAACCTGTTAACGGGCTCGCCTTCTCTCCTACCACCGCGCCCCCTACGTGGCTGATCTAAATCAATGTGTTAGCTTTACATCAACATGTAGAAATAACAAAAACATCCTGAGGGCTTGCATCCCCTTGACAAATTTTTTTTTTTTTTTTTTTTTAAATCACAGACTGAGCTAAAACATCATTTCTCACACTAAATCTTCTAAAGTCTATTTATATGAATAATTTGAATAAGCCTGTAAATGTATGGGCTTTAAAATTACTCTAAACACCAACCAAACTCACTTTAAGTCTTGTCCAAACATCCTGAGAAAACTCGGACTAATTAGAACATTAAACTTTTTTTTTTTTTTTTGCAGCAAGAAGAAAAAGACTGACTTTTATATGGACAAAAAAAAAAGAAAAAGATTTTGAATGAGGAAGGGGAGGTTTCTGAAACAGGAAATGCTTTACTGCCCCCCCGCCCATCTCTCCATCTCTCAATCCAGATGTCAACTCCTCAGAGGGAACATCCTCACGTCAACATGAAATCAAGTGGGCAAAACCTCCTGGAAGCACAAGAAACAGCTTTTATGGGAAATGAGCGGCTCTGAAGTCGCATCACTGCAGTTGAAGTGTAGATCCATTTACTGTAAGCACCGACGCGGCCAAGGCCACAATCGTCACCTCCTCTCAAAACCGGCCATTAAATGCTCAGTTAATTTTCATTGTTACAATACAAGCAAACGTGTCTGTGCGATGAGAGAAACAAGATGGAATGGATTGAACTTGCCAATCACAAATTGCCATGTAAAAATCAGCCTGACAGCACAAACTACTGTAGTTTGATTTTTTCATTCAATCATTCAACCTTTATTTAGTCAGGTAAATCTTATTGAACCTCATGGGCTCATTTACGAAAGTGACCTGCTAAAACTAAAGAACGAACGATGAACAGCAATGGTAGAATTCCCTTAAACAATAAACCAGGGGCGCCGTATGGGGGGTAAAAGTTGGTACGATTCCAGGGGCCCTTGACAAACAGGGGCCCTCAGATTGGCCTTTTTTATTTTTATTTTTTTCATGGTGTGGTTGGCCCCTGATAATAATACATTAATGGTAGTAGCTTTGTTTTTACTTGTTCTAACAGTAAAACTTAAATATTATCTTTCCCAGACCAAAAAGCAAACATCGTCATATTTAACAAACACCCCTCTGTATCTGCATGAAATGGTATGTTCCTTAGCTCACTTGACGCTGCTGTGCTGGTGTTACTTTGCAGTCAGAGGATGACAGAGTAACAACAAACATGCTGCCCAGAAAAATCGTAAAATCAGGCTGTCAAAATAGGAAAGAGAAATAAGAAAAGGAAGACAGACAAAGGAAAGGGTGTCGATTTGTAACAGTTTTTCCCCAAGAGAGGTGGGTAGATGTGCGTGATTCAACCTGTTCGCTTGCTTAGCCTCCATTTCACGATGGCATATTATGCCATCAGTTTGAGTGTGCAGTATGTTACCACTGATTTGAGAGCAGATATATAAACTAACAATAATTTGAAGCGTGTTTGCGTTCAGAACACATGCGCACGCCACGCTTGCTCGTAGTGTCTCTGACAGCAGCGGGGGCTCCTCGTTTTTTTTTTTTTGCTCCCTCCCTCTCTTCTCTGTCTGTCATCGCGGCTCTGAGCTCGCAACCCAAGTTATGAACTGCACGTCACCATCCAACCAAGGTTCCCCCGCAGAACAAGTGGGGTCCACAGAGTTTGGTCTGATCAGGCAGACGGAGGATCTTGGTCTTTTTCATTAAATTTACTGAACCAAGAGGCAGAATGACAAAATCTTAGATTTATTAACTCAACAAAAGATAATAAGATACACATGTTTTTATTTTGTAGACCAGATTAGAATATTTAGTTAAGCATACAAATATGTTTACTGTCCTTGTGTTTTAGGTAATGCCATTATGCAGTATTCCAGGTAGAAAAACAAGAAAAGTTTAACTTTTTTATTATTATTATTATTATAGGCAATATTTCTTAATTACATATAAGATGTATTATTTGTTGGGTTTGATTCTATTTGTAGATATTCAAATTAATTTACTAGATAGTCCGTCTTCTTTACAGACATTTTGTTGTATTGCTTAGTAGAATTTGAATATCTACAAATAATACCAAAACCAACAAGTAATATAATTTAGAAATGTTGCCTAAAATGCACATTGACAATAAGCATATTTGTATGCTTAACTAAATATTCTTGGGCTACAAATGTTTAAGTTATATATTATATTTTGTTGATTTAATATATCTAAGATTTTGTCACTTCCACCTCAGTACTTTGATTTGCAAGACATGCTTTGATTGAATGAAAACAACATGGCTGTGATTGGCTGGTGATGTGCTTCATTTACATGTAACTTGGGTTGAACATGCAGAGACAGAGCCACGTGCAAGCAGAGGGAGATGAGCAAGCGTGTGTGTGATTTGAATGCACATGCTTCAAATTATTGTTCATTTATATTGATATCTGCTGTTAAATCAGTGTTACTCAAGCTGGTGGCACAAATGTAACGAAATATTTCACCAGCATTTAATCAATGAAAGAAAATGTTTACCAAGATATTCATATATACATATAACTTATCCCTGTACTATTCACCACACTTAACAACAGATGAGTCAGAATCAGCAGCAACCCAAACTCCCAATATCAGTGGAGCTCCTCCTCCCTGTCCCTGTGAAAAAGGTGAGCAACACTGTTCATTGACATGTAAGGTAACTGCAGAGCATACATGGCAACCCCTTGGGACATTTACCTGTATACTGACTGTCAAAAATCTGTAATTGTAATTTTCACCAACAACTCTGTATTGGGGGTGTGGGGCTGTCTGCGGGGGGATACAGCACAAACCAGGCAGAAAGGAGGTCGGGGAGAGAACTTATTTCTAATGGCAGAACGATTTGTAGAACAATTGGAGCACTATCATCACAAAATATGCACATATCACAGTTACTTCATTAGACAATAATATTAACAATAACATATAAAGACAGACTGGGTGTAGAGTTGAAGAATGTGTTCATTTAACTTTATTGGGTTGTTTTACATTTGAAACTGAGTTTTTTTTAAAGAAAATTTGTAAAACTGAAAAAAATCTGTGAGGTTGCTTTCTACACCTGTATACCTGCAAAATTAGGGAAAATCCATTTAAATTATGGACAATTTGACATGTATGGCAGAGTCTCTGGGGATTTTCCTCTCTCTTGCGCTTTCTACCATTACACAACAAAACTGAAATACTTATTGCAGGGGGGCCCAATTGGATTTTTTTTTCATGGGGCCCAATATTCCTGGCGGCCCCCCTGCAATAAACAATAAACAATAGAAAACAAAAAAGAGAAAAAAAAACAAAAGAAAGAAATACTTTTTATTTTTAACAAAGTATCAAAAAACTAGCAAAACATAAGGTAGACGTATAAAATCAAAGACAGGAACAAATCTGCATTGGTTTTTGCCAGGATTCCAACAGATTCTGAAAACCATTTAGAGAAGTCAAGGTCGAGAGCTTCAGATCTTTTTGTAAGATATTCCATGAAGCAGGAGCGGAGTAGGAGAAGGCCCTTTTTCCAAGTTCAGTCCTCACTGACGGAACACTGCAGGTAATCATGTCCTGAGAGCGCACGCTGTAGCTGCACTCACGCAAAGACATGTAGGAGGAGATGTATGAGGGCAGCAGACCAAGAAGTGATTTAAAGATGAAAATGTACCAGTGGAAGAGTCTGCGTGAGGTTAATGATGTCCAGTTAACCAGTGAATACAGGGTGCAGTGGTGGGTACGATAATCACAACCAGTTATGAATCTTAGTGCACCATGATAGACAACATCCAACATCCGCAGGGTGCTTGTAGGAGCATTCATGTAGAGAATGTCACCGTAATCAATGGAGGGAAGGAAAGTCACAGATACAAGGCGTTTCCTAACATTCAGTGATAGACATGATCTGTTTCTGAAAAAGAAACCCAGTTTAACTTTCAGTTTCTTCACTAGGTTTTCCACGTGGAGTTTAAAAGAGAGATGTGAATCGATCAGGATACCCAGATATTTATAGGAATCAACAAACTCAATAGGGACACCATTTGAAGATAAAATCAGAGGAGGATCTGCTGGAACCGCCTTCCTATTTGAAAAAAACATCCCTTTTGTTTTATCAGCATTTAGGACAAGTTTGAGACGGAACAAATCTGACTGGATGATGTCAAAAGCGGATTGCAGTAACTGGAAAGCCTTAGCTACTGTTTTAGCTCGGCAGTAAACAACTGTATCATCAGCATAGAAATGTAAGGATGCATCAGGGATGCAGTGACCTACATTAGCTATGTAGATTGTAAAGAGAGTTGGTCCTAAAACTGAGCCTTGTGGTACACCATTTTTAACTGTTAAATAGCTGGAAGAAGTACCGTTATGTTGAACACATTGCCTCCGATTGGAAAGATAGTTAGAAAACCAACCGATGGTGTGATCAGAGAAACCGATTTCTGAGAGCTTATGACACAGGATGTTATGATCCACAGTGTCAAAAGCTTTAGACAAATCTAAGAAAAGTGCAGCACAATACAGTAGTCCTTAGCATCCAATGCTTCAACAACATCATTCAGAACCTTCAGAGAAGCAGTTGTTGTGCTGTGTTTTTTCCTGTGTTTTTTTCCTGATTTAACAAAACATCTTGTTTTGAAGCACATTCATAGAAAACATGAATTCAGGAGTTTATTTATGGTCTTCCTGTGACTGTTCTCCATCAGAGGAAGCACCAAACTCCATGACTATTCAAACTTCCACTCTTCTAAAGCAAAAATAAATAAATACATTTTAAAGCAAAGGCTTGCAAACTCAAAGCAATGCTAACTAGAAAATTAAACAAGGAGAGAATATGAACAAGAAAATAGTCTCAACAATACACTGTTTTAATCACTTGTGATATGGCTCAAATAAGCCATCAATCATTTTCTAATTTAACATCTGAAGATATCAAAATCCTCCTTATAGGTGTTTCAGGACTCAGTGGAGTATTAACTCCAACGTTATATACTGCTCTACATTAGGCCTGTAGCGATAACAATAAATCAATTAATCGCATGATAAATGAAAATTATTGATTTCATTTTCATTTATCGGTTTTATTGTTTCTTTGTGTCACTGAAGACATGGTGCACCACCACTGCTCTTCACTGACCCCTTCCTTTCTCTTTAAAATCTGTTTTAACCATACAAAAATCCTGTTTTTGGATTGATAAAAGCAGCTAAGCTGAGAAGCTAAGCTCCGAGCTAAGCTAACGGGCCGACCTCATGAAAAACCCTCTGTCTTGTCGAAGCTCCAAAATTCACAGTTGAAACCCGTGCCTTCATGTAAAAAGTTGTTTTTCTCAGCAAAAAGAAGCTGAGAACTTGTTTACTGACTTTTGTATTAAAAGCGCTCAAACCACATGGAGCATCCGCCATTTTGAGAACTGAAAGACAGGAAGGAGAGACAGCCCATGCCACGTCAAGGGGCCTCCCTCCCATTTTTCTTAAAGACACTGCTCGCTCCCTCACCATCTATCCTTCGGTTCAGTCTTATACTGCCATCAGGTGATTGCAAAAAAGGTACTACACGCAAAACAAAATAAGACGCATTTCTTCATAGATTTGACAATAATTACTAATTATTGTCAAATTTCAAACAATATCGTTTATCGCAATAATTTCTGAGACAATTAATCGCCCAGCAAAATTTGTTATTGCGACAGGCCTATTCTACACAAATCAGATAAATTCACTTAAAAACTAATATGGCTGTAAAAAAACATCTTTAAGTCTCTGTGCTTTGATGAGTTTTGTTTTTTTGTTTAATTCACAGTTTAAAAGTGCTTTTTCCACATTGGACGCTGAGTGAACAGCTCCATTTTGCATGTTCAGCTACAGTAAAACTGATTGTGTGTTGCAAGGTTGCACATCACTGTGGACTCTAATGACACCATAATGTGACCCATCAGATGGTCCTATCAACGAGTGCAGTAAGCAGACCACGCCATGGTTTTATTGGATTTATCATGAGGTCTGTTCTCTTGTTTGTTCCTCGCTCTTGTTTCTGAAAGTGCACAGCAGGTTGTCAAAACAATTTCTACTCAAGCTGAAGTAAAACTGAACACAGATGCAGGAAAGGTGCAGTCCAAGACGAGCCGAAACTCTCTCTAAGCTCTTGCTTCTTCACCTCATCAGGGAATTCATCTGATTTTTCAAAGTCTTGGGCACGAAAATATTTTGGTTCAGCCGGCAATCATTGCCAAAGTTGAAAGCAGTTTGACTTTCCCTTTTTGATCTGTAGCTTATCACACCGTGTCTGCTGCCTCCCCTCGTTTAACGTAAAATCCCTCTCAGACATCTTAAGCTTGGATTGCTGAGAGGAAGCGAAGTAGAAAAACAACCCTACCTTGCATCATGTTCCTGTAGGCGTTATCAGTTATGGAGTAAATATGAGGAGGGACTTCGTGTCTTTTCTTCCCTTTGTACATATCGATGATCTTCTCTGAGTAGATGGGCAGCATTTTGTAGGGATTCACCACCACACAGAACAGGCCAGAGTACGTCTATAAAGACAAAATCATATTGGATGAAATACTTAAAATGTTTTTGTTTCCGTCAGAGAAAAGTAATTAAAAAAGTTAAATCTTGAGAAAATGAAACTGGCCTTTTTCACCCAACATCAACTTATTTAATTTATTTTTAGGAAAAGTTTGTAGAACTCTCTGCACATAATTAGATTTTCTGCACGTTTTGCTGCATACTTACATAAATAAGCCCTGAGAAGTAGCGCTCACGGAGATTGTGCAACACAGAGGCCTCATTCAGGCAGGTGAGCTCGGCCATGTCCTCCACCTTGCTGAACTTGGGTGGGTTCATCTTTTGGATGTCGTCCTTGTTGACGGTGGTCTTCTTGGCGCTATCAGCCAGCTCCACCAGCACCTCATCGCCGCGCTCCTCCTTGATGCTAGCTGCCTCAAAGCCGTGCTTCTCTGATGGGACCCATACCAGCTTCTTGGCCGCCCAGTCGGCCTGAGCCATGGGACTGTTCAGGAAGTCTTTGTCTACAAAGAGGAACTTTTCGTCCTCATTTGGGGCCTTCTTGGACATCTTGGCTTAAGGTGGAGGACCAGCTGTTGAAAATGACAAAATAACAAGATGTTAGGATACAATATTGTTAGATGGATTACAGTGAGACAATCACGGAGATGACATGGCGTGACAACCTGCAACGGTGCTAAATTTAGGACAAAAGTCTGAGCATAAGAATTGAACCATGAGCAACCAGAGTCTCTCATCTCGAGAAAGAAGGCATGTTCGTAACGATGCCGTGCATCTCAGAGTTAATGTGCTTCTTTTCATTGGGGAGTTGCAAAGTGCAGCCATTCTCACAGACCTCCACCCGCTCTCAACCCTGCACATTCAGACACGTCACACTAGGGGAAACAAACAAACAATTAACCTCCCCACTGATATCAAGATTGAGGGTTGGAAACTGACTTTAATTAACTTAAGTCAGAGAGTCAGAGTTAGAGAGTCTTTATTGTTATTCGCACCACATGTGGTACATGATGAAACGAGATTATGTACACAGGGTCCCAGTTACATCAAACAATAAAATGTAAGAGAAGAACAGTAATAACATCTAAGATATGAACTAAGAAAAACATCAACTTAACATTAACAATAAACAATTAACATTGCTTCAACAGCTTTATCTGAAAAGACAAAACAAAAAAACTAAAAGTACAAAGTGGCTTGTTCTTATACTTGGTCACTGCTTAATTGACAAGATTCCTGTTTTCATGTCCTTCACCCTCCATCTTCTCCCACCCTCCCTTCTCTGTCTCCTGTGAGGAGGCTTCGGTCTCGTGCTGCGATGACCATATAAGGGCCCCTTCGCCCGAGCAGGACTCTTTTCTGCGGACCTAAACAGCGAGACTAGAGAACTCCCAAACAAAGCCCATATAGGGAATAGTATGTCTTCTGCTGGCTTTGTCGTTTACTGCAAAATGATAACAGGGAGGCAGAGAGGCTGAGCGGGGCTCGGGTTTAAACAGTCAGGCATCACATGGGCCCCTGCTGGAATTCATTTTTTAATGCACAAGTCAGCGGCTACATTAAGAACAAGAGTCTAGGTTATGCTCATTCCTTGAGCGATACCTGCAGTTTGAAGTCGTAAATGAAGCAACCGGGAACAAGTAGGCAAAATGTACATGTTGCTGTTGCTTTGGAAGAGGAAATGGAAATGCAGCAGGTCGGACATTTAACAAGAGATAGAGGAAAAAAGCTCAACACTAAACCCTTACAGTGAGGGCATCTCATGTTAAATGAGTCCTCGAGGCTCAATGAGATTAACCTGCCTAAATAAAGATTGAATGAATCTCAGTTTTTATACTGTGCAATGGGGGAGTTTTAACGTGATTTGTCATGTCCTGCTGCAAATGAAGACAAACGAAGACGTAGCATTCTCTGAAGCAGCGCACATCATCCGCTGCCTTTTAAGCCAAAGTTGAAACTAAGATCGGATGTTTAGAAATGACAGTTTGCCAGCCATTTTGGTTAAACCTTGACAATTATAACATTCTTATGAAACACCTTGCATGAACTGTTAGCGGTTTGCGTATGTGCGTTGAACGATTCTCAGCTTCTACTACACCACATGTTAACTCAGCATCTGTATAATGTAATGAGCTATAGCAATTTTTGTGTGAACCAAGGTTGATTAGATATTGCTGCCATCTTGAATTGGGTTGACTCCCAAATTTAATCAACTGAACACACTATGATGATGATCATTTTAATAATTTCATGACAAACTTCTATCCTGATGGGGAGCCACGTCCTGCAGGATTATCATGACTTCATGCACAGGGCAGGAGTTAGCGATATGCGGAAATAATCTGAATTAGAGTTCATGACCTCAACAATCACAAGATCTCAACCTTAACGTAAAGTGAGAAAATGGGATTATTGATTCTACGCCTCTTCATTAAGAGTTCTAGACATTTTAATTTGGACTCCATTTTAAGTTTGCCATATTCTGTACATCATGCTCTCTGCTGAACAGCTAGGCAAAAATATCAAATACTTTATTCAGATTTGTTTGATAAAGCTAAATGTACTTTGCGATTAATCAAATTAACCTTGCCTTTTAACTGTAGAGTGTCAACTTCCTGGATTAAAGCAAATAAATCATCCCCTCTGCAGACATCTTCCTCATACTGTGTATGTTGAGACTGGCACGCATAGTGGGAGCCAAGCTATAAAAAATATAAACGGTCCTGGGAAAGCTTAAACACAGTCCTAGGCTAAATGGGCTAAATAAAACGGCCTACATGCTAACCTAGATTTTTTTTTAATTTTTTTTAGTTTGCATAGGAATCCAGTGAGTTAAGCCATCCTTAAAGTTAAATCCATGCTATAATATCTAACATCGTACAGGTTTTTCCTGACAGTCCCCTATGCATAAGGATATGCACTAAACCAACTTATTTGTCACAAACCAGCTGAGTATTTCCATCAAGCCATTCTCTTACAGTCTGTTATGTCAACAGAGTTTGTGTTCAGCTTGTGAATCTTGAAGACAGCCATCTGAAGTGGGTCTGACAAGTTAAAACAGACCAACTGAAGCAGAAAGGCAAACAGTCATCACAAGACTAATAGTCATCTTTGCTTTTTATAACACAAAACTCCATTATATTTCATTTTCAAGGTCATAAAATGCAATAAAATTCACTTTTAAAATCAAAATGTCTTTTTTTACTTTGTTGTCAATTTATCCTGCCTAATTGTTGTACTGTATCTTTTTAATTTTTTTTAACATTTGTGCATTGGTGTTAATGCAATTCCCCTACAGAAAAAAAAGGGAAGAAACTTTCACAAAATTATCCTTTAGCTGTCAAAAATAAACTTGCCCCAAAGGCTTTACGACCTTTCTATTTGAGGCCAACAGAATATGACCTGCAGGACAAGAAAATGATGTTCTTCATTTCCTCTCACAAAATGTTCCACAAGCCTTCTTCCTGTTACTATCCTACAAAAAAGTACTCTGACTTTTATACGTTTGCTTGAGTAGCATCAAATAGAAAGAGGTTTCCTGAAATGAACATGCTTAGCTCATATTTAGCTGTAAGAATATCTCAGTTACTGCAGAGCTTTAAAACTGAACAAATTATTTAAAAAAAAAAAACCACTGTGTGCTTTTTATGTTTGTTTTGTTTTAAAGAGGTCTCTTATAGCACACAAAAAACACATCTTGTCATTTAATCCCTCCTGTTCTCATCAATGTAGAAAATATAGGTATGATGAAATACAGATGCTGTTTCCATCTCTGTTCCTTTAGCTTTCAGAGATGTTTATTCCTTGATCAACATTCTGAAAAGGTAAAAAAAAATCACAGAGCAAGCCCTTGTCCATTTGTATGCTTTTTATTTTGTATTAAAATCATATGTTGGTTTCTTTGGACTAACTTATGTTATCTCCAATAAAACCAATGGATGCACAGCTAAGCACAGCAAGCTAATATGGTTAAAACTTCTTAATTTGAAATTATATTTTTACTTTGTTGACTGTCTGTATCTTAAACCACAAAGTTCAACATGCTTGACTTAAATGCAACACAACTACCAGTATATCTGGACAACAGGAAACACCACCAGAGTCATGTTTATAGATAAAAAGACTCAACTTCCCTTACTGTTGGGCTGCAGCAGCTCTCATTATCCAGATGACCAAAAAAAAAGAAGATAAAACATTAAACGTACCCCTTTATTTAACTTTCACAAACAGAATAAAAATTTCTCTTGGTTTTATTTATACATTTTTGTTATTGTTGTTGTCTAAAATGATTAAGCCCAGGCTTAAAGTAGGATCTGCAGATTTTATACTAGACCTGTTTCAATATACAATACTGTAATCTAGAGGCCGAAATAAATAAAAACACTGAAGTACTGTACAGTAGTCTTGGACTGTCATGAATAAGATAAATGCATCAAATTTAAACCGTATTTTAGAGACTCTTTCAGCCATAATATTTTAGTCCAGGTTCAAATATTTAAATGTTGCAGATTTTGAACTACAGATGACCAAACATGTTGCACACACAAAATAAAATGGTTGGAATATTACTTTACCAACAGCTAACGTTTAGTTTTAACCCCAAACACTTATCATTTTAACACTATGACTCTCTGTTAGTTTTGCACAAATAATAAAAAGCATGAAAAGTAGACGGTAAAATAAACAACAAAAACGCAGTTTGCATCCTAAATGAATTTAGCTAAGTTGTTACGTCAAGCTAAACAGCTAAAGCTAATATGAGCTAGTAGCAACAACTTTACAGTTTTCGGACCTTAAGTTAAAAATATTTTATCAAAACACACAAAAAAAAGTTAACTTTTTGTTCACCATATGCAAAGATCATTTTCCCATTTAAATACAAATGAGAAAAACAAAACAAATAAAAATACAAGCAGGTAAAGAGTGGAGGAAAAGTTAAAATTTGACAGGTGTATTTCAGTAAATTTTATGTATCCCTCCGCCCCCAAAAGGGGAAAAATACTCACATAAGGTGCAGAAACTTGTGTCAAATTGCGGCTTCAGATTTTAAAAGCTGGAGTTCGAGGAAGGCAGCACCGAGGAAGTACCGGTACTCCCAAAGCAAACAGTCCAAACGACCCCCGTGGATTTTTAAAGCCGAACTATGGAGACAGGACGATGGCAAAATGGGCGTGGACAAATACATAAGGGGCGTGAACAAATACAGATCTCACGACCGAACTATTTAAACTGCACAGCTGCGCGAGGGGTGGATCCGCGTATCCGCACGCGCTCGGCTTCGATCAGCATCCAGTAGTCCTGACAGAGGCAGTGAGCATGCGCAGTGCAGTCGGGTTTAAAGAGCCTAGGTTTAAAGTGGGCATGCGCAGTGCAGTCACCTGTTGGTTTTAAGACATGGGATGTCTGAAGACGAGCTACAGCTAAATGCAGCAGATGAAATGGATCTGGAGAAATAAAATGACAGTTTAATCAAATAGTATTAAAAAGTATGTAAAGTATAAATAAAATAGGGGCTATACGTATAATACTATAGTATAATACTTCATATTCTAATGAAGTTTTTCCATCAATTTTTCCCTGATAAATTTGTAGATGTTGAGGCATTATAATAACCAAACAGAATAAGGAGCTTTGTGATAATCCACTACTGTGGGCGTCAAACTGCTTGTTGAGGTTTGCATAAAACATTTTGCTGTCATTCAGTTTATATGTTTGGTAAGGTTTACGTCTGGGAATGGGAGTGTCATGAAGATTAGTCAAAAATAATTCATAAAACCCCTTTTCCTTGTATTGATGGTTAATGTGTCCTTAAATTAAAAACACACACACACAATTTGTGAACTGCTGTCAACTGCCATGTGTTTTCTTATGGAAACAGCCAAAGTGACTGAGGTCATGGAGAAGCTGTTTGGAATCAATAAATCTAAATTTTGACGTGTTTAAGCTCAGATTTGTTGAGCAAAGTATGGAGATAAAGTGCTTTGTTTACATTGAATGTGTACTTATGATTCAGAATTGCATATCAATATATCTGGAAAACTACTGGAGTACACTCTTTTAAACTGAACCATTTGATTTAGCTCAGGATAATTTTTTACATTGGATTTTCATAGCTTGCAGTGAGCACATTTAATCACATCTGATGGTTCTGGAACAGCTTATTGTTTATTAAAATCTATGAAATGAATCCTCAGTTACATTTTTTTTTTCAATTAATTGTTATACAGTTCTTATTTGAGATGTTTGTGAGAGAAAACTTTACAGTGACTGGTCTAATATGTTTTATGACTTATTCTAAAGCTTATCATTTATTTAAAACATGTAAAATGCCTGAGAACCTCTTATCTACAAAATAAAGATAGCATGATAATGCAATGATGTAAAATATTCAGAAACAAAAAAAATTAGTTTTAAAATGGTTTGTTTTAATATATTATGACCTATGTTGATTTAGCAATTATAATAAAACATATATAAACACTATAATGTATTTAAGACCAAAATTTCTGCTTTATGCGAAAATGTACATGTAAGTTGGAGAAAGGATTGAAAATTTTAAGTTATTTGTAAACAGCCTTCTTCATGTATAGGCTCTTGTCTTATCCTTTATCATGTTTTTAAGGACTGAGGAGAAACATCTGGAATTGGAACAAATACAGGTAATCCCCGACTTACGAGCGCATCGACATACGAGGTTCCGGACTTACAAGCTCACTAACGAACAGTAAATTCGTAAAGAACATACAGAAAATACAGCATTTCTATGTGTTTTTAGATGAAAGTGTGTTAGCTAACCATTTGGAAACAAGTTTCTGAGCATGTTTATGAACTAGTATGAACGTTTGTGATGAAAAACGAGTGTTCGTAGTAGCGCTAGCATAAATTTTCCGACTTACGACCGAAAATCCGGACTTACGAGCAACACGTGTTTTGGGTTCCGACATACGAGATTTCGTGTTACGAGATAGTCGTAGGAACGGAACTCACTCGTAAGTCGGGGATCACCTGTACATGTGAGGAATAGCATTCATGTTATGAGTGACCAGTCTCATACATAAGCTTCGTGATATGGAAAATTAAATGTTTTTGGTAGAATACTTACATGGATACTACAGATGTAATTATTTAACTGGACGATAAAGAGAAGACGTACTGAAATCAAAAAGCTGAACAAAAGCTTCTTTAAGCATTTATTTTTAACAAATAAAACATGAAGTCAAATAAGGCTTGAGCTTTTTATCACCCGATGCATAAAATATTCTTTGGCAAACATGTGGAGGCAGCATGATGGCAAGAAATTACAGTACAAGTTCCCTGAAAAAGGACTGCACTAAAATATTTCCATAGAGTGAATGAAGAGTTTTTTTTAAACACTAGAAAGACAATAGTTAAGCGTAGTATCTCCACACTTATTAGTGTTTATACAAAGTATTCAACATGTTCCCTTTCCTCATATGGCAAACCAGCCATCTACGACACAGGACTCCCCCTTTACTGTAATCTGCAGAGTTTCTCTCCAATGTACAACCCATAAATCAAATTAAAAGTCCAGCATTCCTTGAAGGGATGAAAATCACCCACTCAGATCTTCTTATGTTGAGAAATAATGGAGTTGCACACAGATACAGCTCTGAGCGCTCATGCTGTGAGATCTTGCATGATTTGTTTGGACTATAGGCTATCAGTTAGTACCGGTACTCAAAGTATAGGCTGAGGATCACTCTCAACTACCACCACTCCAATCTTCAGCTTAATATTATTATATAATAATACACTGCCTTCAAATATTCAAATGTATTTAGTTAAAATATTAAGTTGTTATAGTCTTAAGGGGACAGATATGTTTGTGAAACCTCAGTTTAGAACTAGTTTAAAGGGAAGGTCTACCATAATTCAGGGAGTTGGGTTATGGAATGACTTGGAAACAGAAGTTAAAGAAGCTAAATCAATGGGTGTATTTAAAAAAATGGTTAAGGTTAAATTGTTAAAAACATGTACAGTATATAAATGGAATTTAATGAGTAATTGTATGAGATAAAGGAAGTTAAATAAGTCGTTCATTTTGTTTTGGTATTTAAAGAAATTGGTTGTTTGAATTGTTTATTAGAGAATAAGGGGCAGATATAATGAGATTATTTTCTTCATCTGCTGCCTTTCATTTTATTTTTATTATTGTATATATGTAAATTGTTTTGTATTTTATTATTATAAATTGAATGAACAAAATTAGGAATATTGTTGTTGAGCTGTAGCCCTTTTGTTAATGCCAAAATCACGTTGTGTTATGCAGCCATCTTGAATTGGGTTGAGTCCATATGTTCAGTTC
>JBBPBX010035000.1:17866-32300 GCA_038048925.1 Garcialebias charrua
AATCAGCAAATAACACCAGTAACCAAAAAAATTAGGTTTAATGCTAGTTTATTAATTATTATATTTTGGAATAGCTCCCAAAGCTAAGAGCTGCAAGCTGTGTGAATTTAAAAACATTAAATGCAAAAAAACTTCCATTTAAAAGACTGAAAGTCTAAATTATGGTCTTAGCTGCATAATGTGTAGTACTGGTCGTTATTTTCATTTTATGTGATTGAATATTGAATATTTCTCTTGACTAAAGGGTTTATCTTTCCCTCCCAACAATTTTGTTGTAGCTTCATTGCCTTAAAAACACAAAGTGAAACTGACTTTTATGAAATTTTGTTGCATTTGGTACACATTTAACTTGATATGAGCCAACAGCAGCACATTTTAAACTGTCCTGTGGTGAAATCAAACTCAAAATAACTGTGGTGACAAAAAATATGGCAAAATAATATAAAAAGACAATACAGTACTAGTGTGCTGTGCAGAACCAGCCCTGACTTTTTTTGTAGTGACACTGCCACCACATGGTGCAGTGTAAAAACAGGACTGTCACAGTCAGAGGTTAACAAATACAAATATTTATTTTAAAGTTCTAAAATGTATAAAATGTCAAACATTTATAATATAAAAAGGGATCAAAATATCAATTTAAATCAATGCAGGTTGAAGGCTGCTGAAAATGTACTGTTCAAGTCTCACAAAACATAAATAAAACTTCAAACAAAAACTTCTGGTAGCAATACATAAAACAGCCCAGTGTGTACCCAGTTAGTATAAAGTACCAGTAAAACATGTACCAGGTATGAACACTTTAAGTATTAGGTAGATATGTTCCAGGTACATGATAAGGTACCTTGTACTAGGTACAACAAGGCTGGAATCAGGTCTGAGCCAAATATAGACCAAGCACATACCCAGTACATACCTGGTAAATATCAAGTACATGCCAAATATTTACTAGGTAGATACCCCATATCTACATGTTATGTACTGTTATGTACCCCATATGTAGCTGGTGTATACCTGCTAAGTATCAGGTACAGAACAGATAAGTAACAGTTTTGTATTTACAAAGCACGTATTCAGTACATACCTACCGGTAGTAAGTATCTGGTACATAACAGATAAATACATGGTACATACCAGGTAAGTACCCAGTACTTACCAGGTAGTATCAAGTAGGTATCATGTAAAAAATAAGGGGTAAGTACTGGTAAATACAGGTACTTTGTATGTAACCAGTACGTACATTGTATGCACATAGTAATTACCGGTAGATGGTAATACCTGTTACTATCAGGAAAGTATCAGGATAGTAGCCATGTAGCTACCATTTAAGTACTAGAGAGAAAACCCTGCAAGTACCAGGTTTGTACCCTATACCAACTTGGTACATATTCAGTACATACCTGGTAAGTATCTGGTACATAACAAGTACTGTAGATAGATACCTGGCACATACCAGGTAAGCATCCAGTACTTACATGGTAAGTATCAAGTAGGTATCAAATATGTAAACAATAATGGGTAAGTAAATACTTTGTATTTAGCCAGTAAGCAGCTTGTACATACCGGTATACGGTAATTAGCTGGTAATACCTGATAACTATCAGGTAAGTACTAGGACAATGTTGCTACCATGTAGGTACCATATAAGTACTAGAGAGAAAATTAATTTCCCCATTGGGGATTAATAGAGTACTGTACAATAAATTAAAAAAACTGAAAGTACCAGGTAGTAACCTTGTCAGTACAAGCCTATATTATGCATTGCTACTAAACTTATAAAGATCATGGAAATTATTTGACAAATTAAAGTAACAAATGAAATGTAATCAATACTTTTTAAATTTTATTCAATTTACGCTGTGAATCTAGTAAACGGCAGAGTGTAAAACTAAGAGGAAATACGTTGAGTTCATGAGGTTCTGTAAAACTGTATCATCTAAAGGAGGCATCTTTTCAGTTCCTGAGTTTTGGAGGTCCCATCACAGTTTACTCTTCTTGTCCAGGAGCCATGTTACCTACAGAAGGACCCCGCAGGAACACCTTCCCTCTGTTATCACCGCTGTTTCGAAAATGAGACACTAATCCGTACAGAAGAGGCCTGCAAAGCATGCAAAAAAAATTACATTAACTTTTATGATTTTTTTTTTCCTTATCTTCAGCATGAATAAACTGGTAGAAACTGGGCTGACTGATGAGGATATTTGTTAGTTACTATGAATTGTGTGTTTTTGGTGTTTTCTCAAGTGGTCCATAAAGACAAGTCAAAATAAATGATACTTTTGCACCTCTCCTCCCCTCCCAAAAATATGTTGCCTGTTTAACGTAAAAGATTGAGACTGGAACCAGCTGTCGCCTTAAGAGAAGTCCAGTAAATGGTCTAATTCCGTGTTCGACAGCGGTCTGTTGTGGGATTTTCCCAAATCCTGACACTTACACAGACTTGGAACTTGCATCCTCTGAAACCTTCAGCTCATCAGCCAAAAACTGTCTGTCCAAAGCAGCTTCGGGTTGGCCCGATTCTGAGAGGAGAAAACAAACATGATTAAGAACTACAGCTCTACAATGACACTGACGACTAGATGCTGAATGGTAAATACAACCTTCTTACGCTTAGCATCGCTCACTGCTGAAAGCAAAAGAGCTACCCGTATAATATTTTTGCTCATGTCTGTGTGTTTGTTTCACTGTCTGTTAGCAAAATATCCCAAAAACCACAGGATGGATTTTAATGAAACTATAAAAAAAGAAAAAAATATATACAGGGGTGCAGGAAAAAAAAAAAATCGATTTTTCAAAGAATCTAGATTCTTAGTCCTGGCGATTCAGAATCGATTCTAAAAGCCCCCAAATCTTTTTTTTTTTTTACATTAAAACCCAAAAGATAAAGAAAATAAAACCATATCTCATAGTATATGAAAGAATACATAAAATGAAAGGTGGCAGAAAGAAGAAGAAATCTTATTTTATCTGCCCCTTTTTTCAAAAACAAAACAAGTTCAAACAATCAATTCAAACAATAATCTTCTATAAGTAACAGAGCAAAAAGCTAACCTAATACTGGTTATTTAAGTTACAGAATTTAATGCATTCCTGTATTATTTGTTCCTATTTTTGGTATAAATATCAAACGATGCAAAAAATTTGATACAATAAGGAACCTAAAATTATTGTTTTAAATAAATGTTCCATTTGTTTACATTGTTGTTTATTCTTTTCAGCTTGTCAGTTACAAAACTGAAACTAAATTTATGACCATTTTAATAGAAAAATAGTTTCCGAATCAAAAATCGTTTCTGAATCCAAAACTCGATTTTGAATCGAATCGTTCGTGACACCAAAAATCTAGCCTGGTTAAAACCAGACCCTGTCCTTCACTTCGCTTCAGACAAGGGTCTGGACTTTCTCCATTTTAAAACGATTCTTGCTGGAGGCGTTGGCCTCTGCTGAGGAACAAAACCATTGGATATTTTGAACAGGGAAAGCATTCTGCTCCCTCCCCTCAGAGCCACCCCCCGTGCTCTGGTGAACTTGACAACTGCTCCGCCTCCTGCAGCTTTTCTCTCGCTGCTGGCTGCCGCGCTGGAAATCCTGTGTTTATATGTTATAAAACGTTTAAATAAAATAAAATAAAACCATGGATCGCTGGTCCAGCTCACCAGAAGACCAGAAAATCTGATGGGACTCGGGCAGCAACGTAAAACCCGAGTTTAATTCTCGTGACAACCTCAGCCATTTCCTTGTTCATTTCAGCGGAGGGAGAGAAGGAGGAGGGAGCGAGCGATCACTTGACTTTTGGCCAAAAAAAACAAAAGAAAACTCCAGATAAGGGATTAAGAAGGGGAAATTAATACATTTATATCACATATAAAACAGTCCTGCATCGCTTTGAATGAGAACATGCCGCTGCTCGCTGGCTGCGCGCTGGCAGAGCCCTTTATAGGGCTCTGCGCGCTGGGACAGGTGGGGGCATGGGTTAGGGGGCCAAAAACTCCGCCCCTTCTGTTCTCTGATTGGTCCGAACAAAATTCTACCGGAGAAATCGTTGTGAATGGGAGAAGTCCCAGACTGTGCAGTGAAGGGAAATGAGAATTGAGCGGAGCTGTGCAGGAAGGCGAGGGCCAGGCTACCAAAAATCGGAATCAAATCGATTCTCCAGACACTGAGCGATTCGCACCCCTAATATATATATATAGTTATAGTCTTGTTTACCTGCTGGCAAAATATCTCATGAACCAGTTAACATGTTTTAATTAAACCTCCATAAAGCACTGATTGGGTGTACATTTACAGCCATTTCAACAAAAGGTGATTTTTACATTTATTTTACATTTTTCATTCCTCAGGAATGATGTACAGCTTTACAGAGGTACAGCACAGGTTGAACAACTGGGAGATAAAGTTAGGGAGGCCAGACTGAGGTGGTTTGGACATGTCCAGAGGAGGGACAGTGGGTATATTGGTAGAAGGATGTAAGAAATGCAGCTGCCAGGATAAAGACAAAGAGATAGCGTACAGATGAAGACATGGAGGTACGGTAGTTGGAGTGAGGACAGAGGAAGCAGAGGACAGGACAGCGAGATGGAGGAGAAATACTCGTTGTGGAGACCCCTGAACAGGGAAAAGCCCAACGAAGAAAAAGAAGCATAGATAACTGCAGTGAACCTGAAAAGGTCAGTTCATGGGCATGTAAAGTATTTCACCTGTAATATAGTTCTATAAAAGTAACTTTAATGTGTTTGCCCACCTGCTGTGAGCACCGACGCTGTGTGCCTGTACTTGTTGAACTCCAGGTACTCCCGGATCAGCTCGTTCATCAGCAGGTTTTCGTGGGAGAGCAGCGGCCGTGGTTCACGCTGCTCATCCAGAGCACTGAACACTTCCGCCCGGACACGAGCCTTCAGCTGACCCAGCACACCACGGGACTCCAGCGTGTCCCGAACAGCTGAAACAAACATTACGAATTTTATCTGAACGAAACAACAATAAATACTCAGCCAGCAAAAAACTGACGAGAGTTAGAAAATGCTGCTAACTACTCAAACTTTTTATTTATTTTATTATTTTTTATTAAAGTTTTTATTCATTTTACATATTAAAAAAACAACAACAATGGAAATATGGAAGAAAAATTGTCATAAATATGTGAAAAAATCAAAATACATAAAATGAAAGGTGGCAGAAAGAAGAAAAATTTCTTATTTTGTCTGCCCATTAAATTTTTTATTTTTATATTTTTTTACTAACAATCAATTTAAACAATAATCTTCCAGAAACAACAGATCAACTTAGTTACATTTCACACTCAACAATTTACAATACATTAGGATGCATTACTGGAAGCTTTAGTATTTTGCTAGCAGTTTAGACTTGATAATTTTTTTAAATTTCATCACAGAGTTTACATCTTTAACATCCTTGTCCAAAACATTCCACAATTCCACTCCCTTATTCGAAATAAAACGTCCCTTCAAACTAGTCCTATATCTAGGTTTAACAAACATTTCAGTTCCTTTTAAACTGTAACAGCTTTCTCTCTTTACGAAAAACTTTTGAACATTCGTGGGTAGCATATATTTATGAGCCCTATGCATTACAATGGAAATATGGAAAAAAGCACTTTGAGATTTTTGTTAATGAAAAGTGCGTTATAAATTAAATTCATTATTATTATTATTATTATTATTATTATTAGTATTACTAACAAAATATTATAATCTACCAATTCATAAAATTTCAATAATTTGAGTTGTTTAAATAATACATTCGATGGATGATGATAAGGCTTTCTAGCAATAATTCTCACCGCTCTTTTCTGTCAAATAAAAATAGAATTGGTTATAGTTGTACAGGCTTTACCCCAAACCTCCACACAATAAATTAAATGTGGAACAAAAATTGAGTTATATAGCAAAGCAAATAAAGAGCCCTATCATTTAACAAGTCCTTTAGTTTATACAATACAGCAATAGATTAGATAGCCTAGTTTTAACAAAATGTACATGCTGTTTCCACGACAATCTTTCATCAACAATAACACCCAAAAACTTCACCTCATCCACTCTACTTAGTTCAACACCATCAATTTTGATAGAAAGTTTATCTATTTTCTTTTTGCTAAATAACATATACAGTAGTTAGTCTTATCTAAATTTAGTGATAAATTGAACTTCATTCAGTTTTTATTTTTTATTCTAATTCACTTACATTCTTTAAAAACACATTGGTATAATATGACTCATATTACAATTTAAAGATCATCAAAAGGTACCGTTTGAATCGTCGCAACTTTTTTTAATCCACCCCAGACACACTACCTAGCTTGATTGTTGTGACAGTTAATTGAGTTATACTACATTTGTTTTAAATATATCAAGCATTTAGCTACACCGGATGAAACGTAGATTGTAATAAATTAGGAAATCTTGAGTTATTTGGGAACTGTAAATTCTGACAAATTATTAGAACTTATTTAGCTAAACTGTCAAACTTCCTAATGAGGATTGGTACGGATGACGTTAGCTTGCTAATGCTATGCTAGCTAACCCGTATTTGTGGCTTCTTACTGTATTTGTCACACCATTTAGTGCAATGGGACTAATTAATAGTTTAGATTGCAGGTACGCAAAAAAAATAAAAATAATAACGAGTATGTAAGAGGGCACTTACCAGTTTTTAGCTCCGACATGGTCGCCATTGCAATAAAGTGTAAACAAACCAACTGTACGTCAAGTCTTATGGACGTCTGCCCCCTAGTGGCAGAGCTTTGAAACTACACTAAAGTGAATCAACGATGTCACAATTTACTTTTAAATGTTTTTAAAATAGAAACATGTTTCTCTAAAAAACTTTTCATCTTTTATACTTTAGTCATTATAGTATGTTTATTCTATAGCTTATTTATTATGGTATTAATATTATTGTTTTTTATGTTGTTATTGTTTAGTATTGTATTATTATGTTATTATTGTTGTTTTTTTCTCAAACTTTTAATTTTTTATACTTTTTCCACATTTGAAGGCACTTTTTTAGTACTGTATTTCACATTTAGTCCTTTTAATGAGAGAAAAATTAATAAAATCAAAGCAACTTAAATAGTTTTTGTGTAATATCTTGTTCCACTGTAGTTACTCTGTAACTGTTTGTGGTAATTTAATGTCACGGAATAATCATTTAATATGCATTTTATTCTTTCATGGTCATATTGTATTTAATAGTTTACAATTTTTTTCTTATTATAGTCCTTATATTTTTTGGGGAGAATAAAATCAGAAAGTTGGTTCCCAAGACTCTACAATAGTTTGTTACTGAACCCGACAAAATTAGAAATGTAAACTTCACAATTGGACTTGTTTAAATCCAGAAATAATTATTATTATTCCAAACTTTGAATATTTGCAAGAATTTTCTCCATGAAAACACAATCAGTCATAAATGTGCAGTCAGACACAACCACTGATTCAAATAAATTTTATTTTCCAGCATGATGCATCAAACAAAACAGTACATCAACAGTAAAATGTCAGTGAAAAATAATCAAGCCTGTTATAAAAAGTATAAATAAAAAGATAATCCTCAAAACTTTTTAAGGACACTTAATACATTTTGTCATACAGTAAGACATAAATAAACACGTGGGTTTTTCTTACAATAAATTGTCTAAACCAGCAAGAGAAAAACAGTAAACACTTCTCTGAAAGGGTCACAGGGTTCTTTCTTTGAATCAAGTCTAAAACTTTGTGTGAACTATTTACAGTCTATGTCAGCACCATAAGAACAATATAATTTTTTCCCTCTTTCCGTGTATGGTATGGCCCGAGTTGTGTGGTGTAGCCACTCAGACAACCCGTATAGCTTTATTACCATTGTTTTTAAGAGGCATTCTCTTCATTCATGGTGGTTTTTACTACCGGTGTCAGGTTAAATTTGACCAACAAGGTCTCTATTGACTTTTTTATGCGTTTACTTTGACAGAAATAAACAACAGCCACAACATAGTTGGACGATTGCTGATGTCTTGGCTTCCTTCTCTGTTTCCTCCATCACCCTGATGTATAAAAATGGACCTAAAGCTTAAAATTTGAAGGCTGTCAAAACCTCATTTCCCTGCGTTTGCCAGCGTGAACCTTGTGAAGGTTAGTGTGTCAGAGTTTCTGTCCCACTTTTTGAGCTGAGAACAAAAACATGGACTTTAATCAGTCGACAAGTACAAAAGTGCCTCTTCTTTGGTATACAAGGCTAATAAAGTGTGAGTAAACATACTGTACATGTGTAAGCCTGAGACAACATTAATAAATGTGATGTGCTTTATAAAGACAAAAAAATAATACTGTAATACAAAAACAACAAAACACTCATCCTTAAAGAGAATAAAACTCATTAAGATTTGTGGTACTCTTTCAATCCAGCCTTTGGCTTAAACTTTTACAGTCAAAACTAACTTCACTGCTCTGTTTATCACTTTAAGACTCAAAAATAAACAACAGCTTCGTTTTGAATGAAGTTAACACACGTCTTTCCTGAATTACAACAAGGTGTCTTTGTGTTTAAAAATAAAACAACAACAACAACAACAAATACTGAAGGGATGTGTTAGCAGCTGCTCTTGAAATTCGTCGACAATGCCCCTCGTCGAGAGAGTTTTTGAGATGCCACAACGCTTGAGATGGCCCAGTCGAAGAGCCACACACACAACAAAAGGTGCCACGTCTGTACAGCAGGTCCTCAGTTCTCTGAGAAAAAGGCCCGTCAAACCAAGCCCACTTCCAGGCACATTCGGTAAAACTGTCCCCGCTGTGAGATGAGGTTGGCCGGAGTGTCCATCTCACAAATGTGACCTCTGTCCATGACGATTACTCTGCAGAACAAGAGGAGAAGACACTGGTTTAAACACCGCATTTATTTTTAAACCTAACTGATCCGAATGTTGAGGGGTACTGAGTGACCAGGACAAAACTATAAACTTTGTTTTTGTAACGTCATGAAGACCCAGAAAAACAAGAGAAATCATAATCTTTCTTGACACAGGGCCCAGGCTGAACTTTTCCTCAGAGGCGTGTGCGCCAAGGATCGTGTGATGGATCAGAAGTTTAAGGGCATGTTTGTCAGTTTGTCAGGGGCGCTTCTAGAATCTGAGCTTTAAGGGGGCTCAGCCCCCCACAGTGCTGACAGTGGCTCTTGATTTGAACAACGTGGTGGCCATTGATGTCAGAAGCATTTGTAATGTAGGGGGCACACACTGGGGGAGGGAGTCTGGGGGTCCTCCCCCAGAAATTTTTGACTAAAGTAGATGCCATTTCCTGCATTGTGGTGTATTTTAAAGAGGAACTTACCCCAAAAGTAACTTTTTTTTATCTGATAAACTCCCTAGAATGTGTGTAGAATGTTGTATAGCACTATGGTAATTTTCATGTTTTTGTGCGTATTTGTTTAAATCGGCAATATTTGGTCTAAAAACGTGTTTTCACTAATCCTATGGGTTGAACTGTGTTACTGCAGCCTAATTTTCTTATCCACCTTATTCCTGGGGGTGTCACTGTAGAAGCGATTATGTGTCTTACTTCCGTTTGACCCCGGAAGTAGAATTTCTGCATTGGCTCCTCGTTGTTTACTTGCTAATCTGCGCGCGTCGTTGAAGTTCTGTTAAAGTTCTGTTTTCTGTTATTTCGAGCTAATATTGTCACGAAGATGTCTTGTGGAGCTCGGGTACCTGTTGCGCTGTTCGTGGCTGTACGAATAATCAGACGAAGCTGAATTTGTGGCTGCAACTAGTGTGTGTTGAACATGCTCCGAAAACAAAAACCTGCATCCTTCTTTGTGGCTGGGCTACGAGAAACCACCTGAAAAAAGACTCTGTATCCTCCAGAGGATCAGGTATGATTTAAGAGACAGCTTTTAGTGTTATGATTTTATGTAGTCAGTGATTAAATGATACTAATATTTTCGTTCATAACTGGCAAATAAACACACGCACCTATATATGTATGCTGTGTGTGTTTTTATTTATATATATATATATATATATATATATATATATATATATATATATATAATATAGGTGTGTGTGTGTTATTTATATATATATAATATAGGTGTGTGTGTGTGTGTGTGTGTGTGTGTGTGTGTGTGCGTTTATTTACATATATATAATCTAGGTGTGTGTGTGTGTGTGTTCATAAATGAACCCTAATGTTTGTATAATGTACTTTTACTTTCAGATGGGCTTGATGAGAGTGTGGAGCTGCTCAACACCACCAGTCACATGCAGCATGACTGTTGGAATGTGGATTGACATAATGTCAGAACAAACCAACGACCTTATTCTATGGTTGCCCCGTGAAACAATTAAAGCAACATGTTTTGCAGAAAGCTAAAAACTTGGACTCCAGAAGTGAATCATACATGCAAATAACACTGTGAAATATTTATTGGCTGTTTCTCCCTCTGGAATAATCATGTTTATTTCAGATGCTTATGGTGGTAAATGCAGTGACAGGTATATAACACAGAACTCTGGGTTTCTGGACTATCTGCGTGCTGGAGGTGAGGTGATGGGTGATCGTGGTTTCACAGTGAGGGACCTGCTGCAAGCGCAGCACAGAGTTGTGATCGTTTGTGTTCCCACATATTTTATGACCTAAAACCTCTGACGAAAACCGGTTAGCGCGTTGCTAGCGTGTAAAAAAAGTGCCGGTTCTGACTTTCGGCGGAAGTCATACACATAATTCGCGCAAGGCATCATGGGGGCTAGGAATAAGGTGGATAGGTCAACGACTGTTCCCTCTGACATGTCTTGTACACTCTGTTGTCACAGCCTCTGCTGCGTGAATATAAAAGGTTCAAGCAGAGCCACTCCCCTGCAGAGACCGGGAGTTGGGTTAGCGATAGCAACGTAGTATTAGCATTGTGAGTGTGATGTTTCACTGCACGCTTAATAAACATACTGTTTTGGAGCTGACGTCGCTTTATTGCTTAAACCGCACGATACACGTTCTGCCACATTCAAAATGGCGGCGACATCGATGTACAATTCAGCGCTCAATGGGGTGTCTATGTACACTGTATGTGTCTGTGCCCTCCCCTCTCCAGCTCCTTTGAGATTGTCCAGACATCATGTATGGAGGAATCTGTCTGCTGAAAAGTGTGGCGCTCTCTTCATGATAGATGTGTGGCCAAACGGTGGATGCAGGGGCGGAGTGGAGACTCTGATGGGAAGAAACCCATGTTTCCCAGGAGAAGGTCTGTGTCTTGTGGACTGTGAAAAGTGTGAAAACGAATGTCCTGTAACCACGCCGACTGTTCGGCTTCGGATGGAGTATGCCGGGACCGTTAATGTCTCCTAAATCAAACATTTGTGAGCAAATTGTTTGAGCGTCTGTTTACCTACGAGAATAGCCGAAGTGACTGAAAACAGGTAAACGGTGACGTTCACAGAGGAGCCGTTTGGGATGTAGAAAACCAATCATTTTGATGTATTGGTACAAATGTATTCCCCGATTTGTTGAGTAAAGTACCTGTATTCAGATTAAAGTGCTTTGTTGACATTAAAAGCATACCTGCATTTCAGAATGCCACATCAACATATTTCATTTCATTTCATTTATTCATTTATATAGCACTTTACACAACCACGGTGGTGGTGACCAAAGTGCTTAACAAAAAACAGTGCAGTACTTAAAAAGACAGATTAAAAATCAAGAAAAACACAACATAAAAGCAAAAATAAAACCAGAAAATGTCACCACATATTTAATTACTAAAAGCCAGTTTGAATAAAAAAGTCTTAAGCTTTGATTTAAAAGGGCCAAGTTCAGTAATCTGGCGTAGCTCAAGTGGGAGTGTATTCCAGAGTCGAGGTGCGGCCGCAGAAAAGGCACGGTCACCCCAACGTTTATATTTTGTCCGTGGAACAGAGAGCAAGAGTTGGCTATCTGACCTCAGAGACCTGGAGCGGGCGGGGAAACTTAACAACTCCGTTATATAAGTAGGAGCGAGGCCATTCAGAGCTTTAAAAACAAATAATAAAAGTTTAAAATCTATCCTAAAACGGACAGGAAGCCAATGTAGTGAGAATAAAACAGGTGTGATGTGGTCCCATCTAGGAGTGTTGGTTAAAAGGCGAGCTGCTGCATTCTGAACAAGCTGGAGGCGGCTCAGTGTTGACTGAGGCACACCAACATACAGAGCGTTACAATAATCGAGCCTAGAACTGATAAAAGCATGAACAGCCTTCTCCAAGTCACAACGGTTTAAAAAGGGTTTGACCTTTTTTAAAAGACGTAAATAAAAAAATCCAGACCGGACAACAGAGGCGATGTGTTTGTCAAAATGTAAAGCCTTATCAAAGGTCACTCCAAGGTTTTTCACACTGTCACTGAAGTTAATATTCACATTTCCCAGGCCAGTTGCATCTTTGTTACCAAATAAAATCCATTCTGTTTTACTGTCATTTAAAAATAGGAAGTTATTGTTTAGCCAATGTTTGATTTCAGAGATGCAGTCAAAGAGAGAACACATTGGGTTACTGGATCCAGGCCTTAATGGTAAATAGATCTGCAAATCATCTGCATAAAAATGAAAGTTGACATTGTGTTGTCTTATAATAGATCCAAGTGGCAACAGGTACAAGGAAAAGAGCAGAGGGCCCAAAATAGAACCCTGGGGCACCCCACACAGAAGAGGGGCTGTAGAGGAAGAGTAGCCATTGAGCAAGATAGAGAAAGTCCTATCAGATAAATAGGACGTGAACCACTTCAGGGCCGTGCCACGAATCCCAACAAAATCATGGAGGCGAGACAGAAGGACAGAGTGGTCCACAGTGTCAAAGGCTGCTGTGAGGTCGAGAAGCACCAGAGCTACTGGGCATCCAGAGTCAACTGACTGAGCTATGTCGTTATGAACTCTCAGCAATGCAGATTCTGTGCTATGCCGGGATCTAAAACCAGATTGAAATTTATCAAGGAGTGTGCTTTTTTCCAAAAAAGGCTGAATTTGCATAAGAACGATTTTTTCTAAAACTTTGGAGAGGAAGGGTAAATTAGAAATGGGTCTAAAATTAGATAAAACCAAGGGATCAAGATTTGTTTTTTTGAGAAGGGGGCGGACTGTTGCATGTTTAAAAGCAGAAGGCACAACTCCAAGGGACAGACATGAATTGAAAAAAGCAAGAAGATATCTGGAAAGTTACTGGAGTAAACGTTTTAAATTGCCCCATTTACAGTTTAGACAACTTTTTATGTTTCATATCACTGTTTTTAATGAGCACCTTTAAGACATAATATTATCCTCATTATGCAATTGTAGATAATTAATGAATGGGATTTGTATACGATGTTGCTTCAGCTCCTTACGTTCATCTTTGACATTTTAACCTTGAGGATAATCAATGCAGTCACTTTTTTTCTTGTTCATAATTGTATTTTGTTTGTTTTGTATTTTGTATCAGTGGTCTGAAATAAACATTTCAAACAAACAAGCGTCATGACCACAAGAATTGATTTTTTTTAGAAGATTATGCGTTGCTCATTCTTTTCATATACTGATAAATAAATAAATAAATAAAAGAAATTCCCAGCAGCACCAGAGAACGAATTTCAATTTGAATAATTATTTTGATTGTTTTAAACAATGTGTTCTACCTTTAAATAAACGTCAATCCCAATAAAATACAAATGCTACACAAAACATCAATAATCTACCCAGTAAGTTAGTGAGCTAACTGTTCCTGTTAGCTCTCTGTCACGTCGCTGAATTCTTAACAAATGTCATAAATCCTCAGGTTTTGTACCTCGTGTAGTCCATGATCGTGTTGAGGCGATGAGCGATGGTCAGGACGGTGCAGTCCTCAAACTGCGTGCGGATGGTTGACTGAATGAGCGTGTCCGTCTCCAGGTCCACAGCGGCCGTCGCTTCGTCCAAAACCAGGATCTTGGTTTTCCTAAGCAAGGCCCTGGCTAGGCAGACCAGTTGGCGCTGACCCAAACTACACAGACAAAGTGGAGGAAGAGAGGGAGACAATCACACACTAGATTCTCTTCATAGTTTGAACGTGACTGACCACAAAACAAAACAATGGCAGGCGCCTCCATCTGCGCTGCAACGTGTCATATCGCAGCAGAGCTGTGTACCTGAGGTTCTCTCCTCCCTCTGAGCATTCGTAGTTGAGTTTGTCGGGCAGATTGGAGACAAACGTTTTGAGGTGAGCGAACTCCAGCGAACTCCAAATTTCTTCATCTGTGTACGTGTCGAAGGGGTCAAGGTTCATCCTCAGGGAGCCGGAGAACAGAACAGGGTCCTGCGGAGAGGATGGAAAAACATATTCATCGTCAAATCAGATCTGTAACAGAAATAAAACTGCGAATGTCGTATTTTACATTTGATATACAGGTAGTCCTCGACTTACGGCGGGCTCGACTTGCGGCGATTCGGTGTTACGAAC
>JBBPBX010035001.1:0-12467 GCA_038048925.1 Garcialebias charrua
TACAACCTAAATTACAGATATGGGTTTATAGCCCAATGTTTCATGTGGGTTACACATGATGGGATACATTTTCATTGTTATGCTGATGATACACAATTATATTAGTCCATAAAACACAATGAATCCAATCAGCCATGGCTTAATGACATAAAAACCTGTATGACCTTTAATTTTCTCCTTTTGAATACAGACAAGACTGAGGTTTTGGTTTTTGGACCTGAGCATCTTAGGAATAAATTTTTCTGTTTTTCGCCATCCTCGGGTGGCATTAATCTGACCTCCATAATGTTAAAAAGCTTGGTGTTATTTTTGATCAGGACATGTCTTTTATCGCCCACATTAAAAATGTTACTAGAACTGCCTTCTTCCAGTATCACTAAAATTAGAAACATATCTAAAAATTAGGGATGGGGCAGATCCGATCCAGTATCGTATCGGTATCCGATACCAGCATAATTTAAGTATCGGATATCGGATTCAACCTGCCGATATTTCCGATTCAGCTTCAAAGAGCACTTGTGTTCCATCATATTCTGTGACTACCGTCTTAACATTGTGTGAGTTAAAACCAATGAAGACACTCTTGAGCCTTACAACAGGAAACTCACAAACTTTAACAGTATAGTCTTTATAGTATAGAAAACATTCCAAAATACACATAACTTTATAGTCTCAGCACAAAAATTTCATTATACAGATTCACATACCTGAACATTATTGGATAGGAAAAGTATCGGTATCGGTAGATATCCAGTTCTTAAGTATCGGTATCGGATCGGAAGTGAGAAATGTGGATCGGTGCATCCCTACTAAAAATGATGCAGAAAAACTGGTTCATGCATTTGTAACGTTTAGACTGCACTATTGCAAACCAGCCACTAGGGAGCACAAGCCAGTGTATCTCTTGTGCCGGTCCCAAGCCCGGGTAAATGGTGAGGGTTGTGTCAGGAATGGCATCCGATGTAAAACACTTGCCAAAACCATAATGCGAGTTCATCAAAGTGAAACCATACCGGATCGGTCGAGGCCCGGGTTAACAACGTCCGCCACCGGTGCTGTTGACAAACAGGGTGCCGGCGGAAATTGTACTACTGTTAGTCGAAGACCCCGAGGAGGGAAACGTGTCAGGAGACAGAGGGAGAGGAGGAAAGTGAAGAATGTAGGACTGAGGGTTGCAACTCTAAATGTGGGGACAATGACAGGCAAAGGTAGAGAGCTGGCTGACATGATGCAGAGAAGAAAGGTAGATGTTTTATGTGTCCAAGAGACCAAGTGGAAGGGCAGCAAGGCTCGCAGTATTGGAGCAGGGTTCAAACTGTTTTACCATGGTGTGGATAGAAAGAGAAATGGAGTAGGGGTGGTCCTGAAGGAGGAGTTGGCAAAGAATGTAGTAGAGGTGAAGAGAGTGTCAGATAGGGTGATGTGTCTGAAGGTAGAAGTAGAAGGTCTGATGCTAAACATAGTCAGTGGTTATGCTCCACAGGTTGGATGTGATGGGGAGGAGAAAGATAAATTTTGGAAAGATTTGGATGAAGTGATAGAGAGTATTCCCAGGGAGGAAAGAGTGGTGATTGGAGCAGACCTGAATGGACATGTTGGTGAAGGAAACAGAGGGGATGAGGAAGTGATGGGTAGGTTTGGTGTCAAGGAAAGAAACCAGGAAGGACAGATGGTGGTGGATTTTGCCAAGAGAATGGAAATGGCTATAGTCAATACCTATTTCCAAAAGAGGGAGGAACATAGAGTGACCTATAAGAGTGGAGGAAGGAGTACGCAGATCGACTACATTCTGTGTAGAAGAGGAAACCTGAAGGAGATTGGAGACTGTAAGGTTGTGGCAGGGGAGAGTGTGGCCAGACAGCATCGGATGGTTGTGTGTAGAATGACTGTTGTTGCGAAGAAGAGAAAAAGAGTAAAATCAGAGAAGAAGACCAAATGGTGGAAGCTAAAGAAGGAAGAATGTTGTGAGAAATTCAGAGAGGAGCTGTTAAAGGCTCTGGGTGGTAAGAAAGAGCTTCCAAGTGACTGGGCTACTACAGCAACAGTAATTAGAGAGACAGGTAGGAAGGTACTTGGTGTGTCATCTGGACAGAGAATGGATGATAAGGAAACCTGGTGGTGGAATAGTGAAGTGCAGGACGCCATTCAAAGAAAGAGATTAGCCAAGAAGAAATATGACAGTGAGAGGACTGAAGAGAGGAGACAGGAATATAAGGAGATGGGACATAGAGCAAAGAGGGAAGTAGCTAAGGCAAAGCAGAGGGCGTACAATGAGTTATATGGGAGACTGGACACTAAAGAGGGCGAGAAGGACTTGTACCGATTGGCAAGACAGAGGGATCAGGCTGGAAAGGATGTGCAGCAGGTTAGGCTTATTAAAGATGGGAATGGTAATGTTCTAACAAGTGAGGAGAGTGTGATGGGAAGATGGAAGGATTACTTTGAGGAGCTAATGAATGAAGAGAATGAAAGAGAAAGAAGAGTGGAGGTCATAGAAACTGTGGACCAGGAAGTGGGAAAGATTAGTGAGGGTGAAGTCCGGAAAGCTCTGAAAAGAATGAAGAAGGGGAAGGCAGTAGGACCTGATGACATACCAGTGGAGGTTTGGAAATGTCTTGGAGAGATGGCAGTGAGGTTTTTGACTCAAATATTTAATGGAATATTTGAGGGTGAGAAAATGCCTGAAGAATGGAGAAGAAGTGTGCTGGTTCCCATTTTTAAGAACAAGGGTGATGTACAGAGTTGTAGCAACTACAGGGGAATTAAGTTGATGAGTCACACAATGAAGATCTGGGAGAGAGTTGTGGAAGGAAGGCTTAAGCCCGATGCAGAGCTCAGCGTCCTCCCTAGACGCCACACACGGCACATTCTGTGTGGCCTGTTCACCGGGCAGAGCTCTGCTTTCTTCTCACGTTCTCTGTGAGCAGCTGCACGCGGAGGGGGACTGAACTGAGGTCGCTGATTGGTCAGACACCGCGCATCGCGTGCGCGCTCGTAAAATTGGAGCTTGGCGCGTTCGCGTGAACGTTCAAAGGGCTTGTGCAGCGGCGACCGCACGGCGCTCACACAGCGGGGCGCCACGCTCGCTCAAGCGCGGAGCTCTGCGCCGGCCTTTAGACAAGAGGTGACTATCTGTGAGCAGCAGTATGGTTTCATGCCAAGAAAGAGCACCACAGATGCCATCTTTGCTTTGAGGATGTTGATAGAGAAGTACAGAGAGGGTCAGAAAGAACTCCATTGTGTGTTTGTGGATTTAGAAAAAGCATATGACAGGGTGCCAAGAGAGGAGGTGTGGTATTGCATGAGGAAATCTGGAGTGGCAGAAAAGTATGTTAGACTGGTACAGGACATGTATGAAGACAGCAGGACATGTATGAGGACAGCAGGACATGTATGAGGACAGCAGGACAGTGGTGAGATGTGCTGTAGGAGTGACAGATAGCTTCAAGGTGGAGGTGGGAGTGCATCAAGGATCGGCTCTGAGCCCCTTCTTGTTTGCTCTGGTGATGGACCGACTAACAGATGAGGTCAGGCAGGAATCCCCATGGACTATGATGTTTGCAGATGACATTGTGATCTGTGGTGAGAACAGGGAACAGGTGGAAGAGAACTTGGAGAGGTGGAGGTATGCACTTGAAAGAAGAGGAATGAAAGTCAGCCATAGTAAGACAGAGTACATGTGTGTGAATGAGAGGGAGGCCAGTGGAACAGTGAGGCTACAAGGAGCAGAGGTCACAAAGGTGCAGGACTTCAAGTACTTGGGGTCCACTGTCCAGAAAATGGGGAATGTGGTAAAGAGGTGAAAAAGAGAGTCCAGGCAGGATGGAGTGAAGCCAGCCACTAGGGAGCACAAGCCAGTGTATCTCTTGTGCCGGTCCCAAGCCCGGGTAAATGGTGAGGGTTGTGTCAGGAATGGCATCCGACGTAAAACACTTGCCAAAACCATAATGCGAGTTCATCAAAGTGAAACCATACCGGATCGGTCGAGGCCCGGGTTAACAACGTCCGCCACCGGTGCTGTTGACAAACAGGGTGCCGGCGGAAATTGTACTACTGTTAGTCGAAGACGCCGAGGAGGAAAACGTGTCAGGAGACAGAGGGAGAGGAGGAAAGTGAAGAATGTAGGACTGAGGGTTGCAACTCTAAATGTGGGGACAATGACAGGCAAAGGTAGAGAGCTGGCTGACATGATGCAGAGAAGAAAGGTAGATGTTTTATGTGTCCAAGAGACCAAGTGGAAGGGCAGCAAGGCTCGCAGTATTGGAGCAGGGTTTAAACTGTTTTACCATGGTGTGGATAGAAAGAGAAATGGAGTAGGGGTGGTCCTGAAGGAGGAGTTGGCAAAGAATGTAGTAGAGGTGAAGAGAGTGTCAGATAGGGTGATGTGTCTAAAGGTAGAAGTAGAAGGTCTGATGCTAAACATAGTAAGTGGTTATGCTCCACAGGTTGGATGTGATGGGGAGGAGAAAGATAAATTTTGGAAAGATTTGGATGAAGTGATAGAGAGTATTCCCAGGGAGGAAAGAGTGGTGATTGGAGCAGACCTGAATGGACATGTTGGTGAAGGAAACAGAGGGGATGAGGAAGTGATGGGTAGGTTTGGTGTCAAGGAAAGAAACCAGGAAGGACAGATGGTGGTGGATTTTGCCAAGAGAATGGAAATGGCTATAGTCAATACCTATTTCCAAAAGAGGGAGGAACATAGAGTGACCTATAAGAGTGGAGGAAGGAGTACGCAGATCGACTACATTCTGTGTAGAAGAGGAAACCTGAAGGAGATTGGAGACTGTAAGGTTGTGGCAGGGGAGAGTGTGGCCAGACAGCATCGGATGGTTGTGTGTAGAATGACTGTTGTTGCGAAGAAGAGAAAAAGAGTAAAATCAGAGAAGAAGACCAAATGGTGGAAGCTAAAGAAGGAAGAATGTTGTGAGAAATTCAGAGACGAGCTGTTAAAGGCTCTGGGTGGTAAGAAAGAGCTTCCAAGTGACTGGGCTACTACAGCAACAGTAATTAGAGAGACAGGTAGGAAGGTACTTGGTGTGTCATCTGGACAGAGAATGGATGATAAGGAAACCTGGTGGTGGAATAGTGAAGTGCAGGACGCCATTCAAAGAAAGAGATTAGCCAAGAAGAAATATGACAGTGAGAGGACTGAAGAGAGGAGACAGGAATATAAGGAGATGGGACATAGAGCAAAGAGGGAAGTAGCTAAGGCAAAGCAGAGGGCGTACAATGAGTTATATGGGAGACTGGACACTAAAGAGGGCGAGAAGGACTTGTACCGATTGGCAAGACAGAGGGATCAGGCTGGAAAGGATGTGCAGCAGGTTAGGCTTATTAAAGATGGGAATGGGAATGTTCTAACAAGTGAGGAGTGTGTGATGGGAAGATGGAAGGATTACTTTGAGGAGCTAATGAATGAAGAGAATGAAAGAGAAAGAAGAGTGGAGGTAATAGAAACGGTGGACCAGGAAGTGGGAAAGATTAGTGAGGGTGAAGTCCGGAAAGCTCTGAAAAGAATGAAGAAGGGGAAGGCAGTAGGACCTGATGACATACCAGTGGAGGTTTGGAAATGTCTCGGAGAGATGGCAGTGAGGTTTTTGACTCAAATATTTAATGGAATATTTGAGGGTGAGAAAATGCCTGAGGAATGGAGAAGAAGTGTGCTGGTTCCCATTTTTAAGAACAAGGGTGATGTACAGAGTTGTAGCAACTACAGGGGAATTAAGTTGATGAGCCACACAATGAAGATCTGGGAGAGAGTTGTGGAAGCAAGACTTAGACAAGATGTAACTATCTGTGAGCAGCAGTATGGTTTCATGCCAAGAAAGAGCACCACAGATGCCATCTTTGCTTTGAGGATGTTGATAGAGAAGTACAGAGAGGGTCAGAAAGAACTCCATTGTGTGTTTGTGGATTTAGAAAAAGCATATGACAGGGTACCAAGAGAAGAGGTGTGGTATTGCATGAGGAAATCTGGAGTGGCAGAAAAGTATGTTAGATTGGTACAGGACATGTATGAGGACAGCAGGACAGTGGTGAGATGTGCTGTGGGTGTGACAGATACCTTCAAGGTGGAGGTGGGATTGCATCAAGGATCGGCTCTGAGCCCCTTCTTGTTTGCTCTGGTGATGGACCGACTAACAGATGAGGTCAGGCAGGAATCCCCATGGACTATGATGTTTGCAGATGACATTGTGATCTGTGGTGAGAACAGGGAACAAGTGGAAGAGAACTTGGAGAGGTGGAGGTATGCTCTTGAAAGAAGAGGAATGAAAGTCAGTCGTAGTAAGACAGAGTACATGTGTGTGAATGAGAGGGAGGCCAGTGGAACAGTGAGGCTACAAGGAGCAGAGGTCACAAAGGTGCAGGACTTCAAGTACTTGGGGTCCACTGTACAGGAAAATGGGGAATGTGGTAAAGAGGTGAAAAAGAGAGTCCAGGCAGGATGGAGTGGATGGAGAAAAGTTTCAGGAGTGATTTGTGACAAAAAGGTGTCAGCAAAGGTCAAAGGAAAAGTTTACAAGACAGTGGTGAGACCAGCTATGTTGTATGGTCTGGAGACAGTGGCATTGACAAAAAGACAGGAGAAAGAACTGGAAGTGGCAGAAATGAAGATGCTGAGGTTCTCCTTAGGAGTGACAAGGATGGATAAGATCAGGAATGAGATCATCAGAGGTACAGCACATGTTGAACAACTGGGAGATAAAGTTAGGGAGGCCAGACTGAGATGGTTTGGACATGTCCAGAGGAGGGACAGTGGGTATATTGGTAGAAGGATGTTAGAAATGCAGCTGCCAGGAAAAAGACAAAGAGGGAGACCAAAGAGGAGATATATGGATGCAGTTAGAGAGGACATGGAGGTAGTTGGAGTGAGGACAGAGGATGCAGAGGACAGAGTGAGGTGGAGGAGGATGACTCGCTGTGGCGACCCCTGAAAAGGGAAACGAAAGAAGAAGAAGAGAGTCCAGGCAGGATGGAGTGGATGGAGAAAAGTTTCAGGAGTGATTTGTGACAAAAAGGTGTCAGCAAAGGTCAAAGGAAAAGTTTACAAGACAGTGGTGAGACCAGCTATGTTGTATGGTCTGGAGACAGTGTCATTGACAAAAAGACAGGAGAAAGAACTGGAAGTAGCAGAAATGAAGATGCTGAGGTTCTCCTTAGGAGTGACAAGGATGGATAAGATCAGGAAGGAGATAATCAGAGGTACAGCACATGTTGAACAACTGGGAGATAAAGTAATGCCTCTTATCAACAGGTCCTGTTGGCGCTCGTTCGGGCTCGTTCGTAACTAGTTAACAACTAGTTATGGAGTGTACCCACAGGGTCCTGTTCACGAGAAACCGGTCCTATTTTGGTGCCTGCCTCAACTAGGTACAAAGTACCAGTTCTCATGGGTCCAGTTATGACATCAGCACAGTGTGGTCACTGATTGGTCAGGGGGCGTAGTCCTAGGTCGGAGGGCGGAGATTCAGTCTTCTCCAGTAGGTGGCGGTATGCACCTGAACGTTGTTTGCAATCCGCCAAGAAGAAGAAGAAGAAGAAGAAGTCTTCCAGGAAATGCAAGCTGCCATGCTGCCAAAAATCGAGAACAACAAGTCGGAGGAGCACTTCTCTTCTGGAGTCTATAGTAGATGGTGAGTGTTTTATAACTTTAAACATATTTCCAGTGAGTCATGCAACTCTCTGAGCGTTTTTGGACTGAAAAACCACCGGAGACTTCAGCAACAGCCGAGAGGCTTTTCTGAAAAAAAAAAAAAAGATGGAGGGAGGACTCGGAGCGGCCCCTTTCTCTGAAGAAAAATACATAAACAATTATTTAGCTGTCAATTATAGCATAGGTGTGTCTCAGTCTAACGTTTTCTTACTAAAAACGTGATTTAATAATCTGCTGTAAAGATAGTTTGGCGCTTGGTGCTGTTGCACGCGCGTGCGGGACGACAACAACAAGGAAGAAGGCATGCGCTCGTTTATCTTAAATTTAACAACAAAAAAGCTCCTAAAGAATTGTTTCTTAGCTGTAAATTATAGCAGAGTTGCGTGTCAGTCTATCATTTGCTTAATAAATGCACTTTAATGGTCAAATTCACCGGGGTGGTGCAGCTGTTTTTGGTTTAGTCTAAATGGAAACGGTTATATCTGTCCAAAAATGGTTTATAAATATGGGAAAAATTCGATAAATATGTCACTTTGGCCTATAAGTCCCAGGGCATGTAAATTTTGTTAAAAACAGAGACTTACAGGCAGAAATATACAGTACAGCTGTTATTATTTTCCCCCCTCTATTTGAATTTTGCATGTGTTCAATGATGAATTATTTTAAACTATTCTGGTTTCAAGTTTCAAGTTTTTTGTTTGCCATTAGAGTTATGTTGTGTGTGTGAAAAGTTAAATAACTATTTGCCGTGGGTTAGATTTAAATAACAAGTAGGTCAGTGCTTTTTATTGAGGCAAGAAGCAACTTGATGTATCCAGCATACAAAAATAGTTATAAAACTACATTTACTACCAAACTTTAGGAAGAAAATTACAGTAATTTATCACTTTACTATTAGTTGCTCTGAACTGAAATACAATGGTTCCAGCTCAGTGTTGTAGTAGTATTAAAAACATTGTAATGGCATTAAATTTATATTAATAGCTATTAGAATTAATTCAAGAAATTCTGTATATACACTATCTTAACAAATGAGGCTCACACTGTTACGTCGTCATTACTTGGCATCAATGTTAACTGTACTTTGTTTCTGTTTTTGCACTCTTTTTTTGATGCAGACAGTGTCCATGAAGAAGAAGAAGGCTCTTCAGATTCTGTTTCTGACTCTCCAAGCCTTCCCACTTCAAACCCTTCCCCGACCACTGAATCTCCAAGTACAGCTTCAAGGAATTCTACATCCACTCCGCCGGTCAACACGCAGCAGAAAGGCCCCACCCAACACCCCTTACTAGGTATGAAGCAGCACCAAACGTGTCTAACATCACGTTGATAGTAATTTTGTGTTGTGTTTACTATTTTCTTGTAAAACAACGTACATGTAGTAAAACTACATTATCAATTATTCAATTGTGTTAATGCTAAAATGTATTATTCATTTATTACTTTAACTTTCATTCATCAAGTTTATAATTCATATTATTCAGTGTGTTTTTTTTTGTTGTTTTATGATGGCCTTGTTCTTTTTCTAAATTCACACAAACTCTTGAAAAAGAATACATGTCATTTGTTTATACCCACTTGCTTACCACCATAAAGGTGCAAGATTGCTTTATGAAGAGAATCATATTCCTGATGTTACGATCTTTTTTCAAAATTAGCAGGAACTAAAACTTCAATAACGTATTTAAAAACTGTATCATTCTGTACTTCATTGTCTAACAGCCATTTTCTTGTTTGTTCTATCTAGGTCATAGAAAGCGCAAAGCGACAACTGTAGCTGAAAGCTTTATTACAGCTCAGACTGAACAGGAGGAGAAGAACCGGGCACAGCGAGAGGAACACTTCCGGTTAACCATCGAGGAAGCCCAAAAAGCACGTGAGGCCGCTGCTGCGGAGAGTCAACGTCAAGCTGACGCAGCGAGGGAGCAGGAGCAAGCCATTCTGAGGGAGGAAATGGCTTTAAGAAGAGAGGAAGCAGCACAACGAAGGCAGGAGGCTGACCAGAGGGCTGCTTTCAATCAAGCGCTCCTTGGGGTGCTGGAAACGGTTGCCCGTTCCATGGCAAACCGATAAGTTACGAGAGATGTATATTTCTAAACCTTAAAAAAGTTTTTTCTTGTTTTGTATGCCTTAATTTCTAATAAAAACACAATTGTAAGTTGTGCTTCCATCTTATCTTCAAAAGTGAAGCGCTTACAGCATTTTTGTTGTAAGTCAATAGTGTAGGATAAGCAAAGTAACTTTGTTTTTTTTTAACCTATAACGACACTGGTGAAGATTCTATGTTATCCTTTACATGTCAAATCCAAACCAAAATGGATTAAAAAAAAAAGACTTTCATTTGAAGTGAAGACATTTCGCTAATCATCTGAGGAGCAATGTCAATTTAATGAAAAATGGAGTGTGTGAATAAAGTTATAAAGCTGTGGCGTTCTGTAAGCTTGCAAAATGGAGATTGTTCGGCATGTGTCAATCTCCATAACCCAAGCTCACGGCAAAGCACAGCTTTATAACTTGAATCACACACACACACTATTTTTCATTAAATTGACAAAGGTCCTCAGATGATTAGTGACAGTTACAAATAAGGAGTAGCTTTTCTATTGTTTTGTTTTTTCTGTAATGAGTACTGGAAATTGTAGCCATAATACATTATTTCCATGTTTTGTAAATCAATCTACATAGCAGTACAGTTATAAAGGTGTAGGATTTGTGTAATCTGTTTATAATCATCCTCATTCAGGAGTTTCTCCATCATAGCATCTCAAACACCTGTGGCCTGATGTCCATCCTGTGGATCCAGCAGCTTCTGCAGCATGTTTACCCAAGGTCAAAAAATATCTCCGTGAGTTTGACTGGTAAAATGGAGCACAGCAGGATTTAAATTTAAAACACTATAGCCATGTTTTTCAAATCATGTAGTTTTTTAATGGATAGAGGATCAAATCGAAGTTAAAAAAGCCTAGCTTCCTCTTGCTAAACATCACTTCAATTGTTGAGATAATGTGCGATAGCTTAATTTAATAAGCTGCAAGGTTAAGCATAAACACTAAAAGGTTTTTCCAGAGTCCAATGTAATGTAGTTTATTAATAAGTAATGAACTATGCTATGCTATGGAAACTTCATTTAAACGTTCAAAAACTCTACTTTGCTCCAGACTGTTCAGTGTTTTGTGTGGATAAACGCAGCCTTTCCATGGTTCGGATTGCTGTTAAACGTCTGAACAGAAGTTCTCTTCGACGCCTGAAAATAACGTGTCTTCTGTGATTGAAAATCGCTTCCCTCCCAACTCTGCTCAGTTCTTCTACTCTTTGAAAAAGCAACAGGCAAAGCAGAACGTTGAAAAAAGCAACGAGGTCATCCATTTTGTTGTGTGTTGTTTTCCCCAGCTCTTCTTCTTCTATTGTTAGTGGTGGTTCGTAAAGAGCTTAATGTATCACTAGCGCCACCAGCTGGTTAGAAGCGTTGATATTAATGATCCACCCACTGCAGGAGAACTACCCGCCCACTGCAGGAGAACTTCACGCCCACTAAAGGGGTCCTAATGCGCGCATGGATACAGAAATAAACCGGTCCCATAGGAACTGGCCCAAACTAGCCACAATGGGACCTTACAGGAACCAGACCTGTTGATAAGAGGCTTTAGAGAGGCCAGACTGAGATGGTTTGGACATGTCCAGCGGAGGGACAGTGGGTATATTGAGTCAGAGAGTCTTTATTGTCATTTGCACCGCATGTGGTACATGTGATGAAAACGAGATTATGTACACAGGGTCCCAGTTACATCCAACAACAAATGCAAGAGAAAAACAGTAATAACATCTAGGATTAACTAAGAAAAACATCAACTAGTAATACACTGCCCTAATGTAATAGAAAAACATCATTATAAACAGCAGCACGAACACGAGTCTGTATGAGCAGATGGTCACAGATGAACACAGCAACATGAAACAGATCAGCAGCAACAAGAAAACAGATCAGCATCAGCATGATGTGATATTTTGCAGTGTTTATTCATGTTGATTATTTATTCATGAGTCTAACAGCCTCAGGGTAGAAGCTGTTCCTCAGTCTAGTGGTTCTACATTTGATGCTCCTCAACCTCCGTCCTGAGGGGAGTGGGGCAAAGAGTGAGTGTGCTGGGTGAGTGGGGTCTTTCATGATGCAGGTGGCTCTTTTCCTGCATCTGGAGGTGTAAATGTCTGTGATGGTGGGGAGACTGACTCCAACAGACTTCTGTGCAGCCTTCACCACTCTCTGTAGAGCTTTCCTCTCTGCAACTGTGCAACTTCCATTTTCTTCCATGAGGCTGACACATTACAGGTGGTCCACGATTTACGAGCTCATCGACTTACGAGGTTCCGAATTTACGAGCTATCATATTTAATAAAAATATGAAATAATTGTTTTTTTTTTGTTTTTTGTTTTTTTGAGTGTGTTTAAATGTTCTTAATTTCATGTGTACAGCACTTTGTTGCAGCTGTGGTTGTTTTTTTTGTTTTTGTTTTTTCCTTTTTCCCTTTATAGATGGCCTCCCTTCTCACCTCACAGCCATCCTCTTCACACCAATATGATAATTTTGTTTAAATAAAAAGAAAGGAAAAGACAGAAAGTAAGACCACAAAACAAATATCCACAAAAAGAGCACAAGGCAAACACATCCAACCGCCGTCTGCAATCCTGCGAAGTACATGACAGAACACAGCAACAACACACATATGCATAAAAGACACATAACATTCATGACTTTGCAGTAGATTATTATAAATATATATATATATATATATATATAATATATATATATAT